>CAIGQZ010032545.1:9562991-9589676 GCA_903798205.1 Danio tinwini
GTCCATTTCAATGGACATCAGGTCAGAACAGTTGTACTTCCTGAACACTATACCAACATAAAATACAAAAAACATACATGATTGATACTTGAAATGTATTTTCAAAATCCCAAACATTAACATTGTAGCATTTTTACTTTAATTTTGAGGTTTTATTTTTTGTATAAATTGCACTTTGTTTATAACATACGTTATCTTCCTTATCAATGCAGATAATGTCGACATCTGAGATATTTTCATCTGCTACACTGCATCTAGAAAGTATTCATAGTGCTTCACTTTTTCCACATTTTTGTTTTGTTACAGCCTTATTCCAAAATGGATTAAATTCATTTATTTCCTCAACATTCTACACACAATACCCCATAATGACAATGTAAAAAAAGATTTTTTTGAAGCAAATTTATAAAAAAAAAAACCCTGAAAAATCACATGTACAAACAGTAAGTATTCACAGCCTTTGCTCAATACTTTGATGATGCACTTTTGGCAGCAATTACAGGCTCAATTCTTTTTGAATATGATGCCACAAGCCTGGCACACCTGTCTTTGGGAATTTTTGCCCATTCCTCGTGCAGTACCTCTCAAGCTCTATCAGGTTTGAATGGGAAGGATTTAAGTCTGGGCTCTGGCTGGGCCACTCAAGGACATTCACCGAGTTGTTGTGAAGCCACTCCATTGATATTTTGGCGGTGTGCTTTGGGTCTTTGTCCTGCTGAAAGAGGAACCGTCGCCCCAGTCTGAGGTTAAGAGCACTCTGAAGCAAATTTTAATTTCTCTGTACATTCATCTTTCCCTCTATCCTGACTCGTCTTCCAGTTCCTGCTGATGACAAACTTCCCCACAGCATGATGCTGCCACTACCATGCTTCACTTTAAGGATGGTATTAGCTTGGTAATGATCGGTGCCTGGTTTTCTCCAAACGTAACGCCTGGCATTCACTCCAAAGAGTTCAATTTTAGTCTCATCAGACCAGAGAATTTTGTTTCTTATGATCTGAGAGTCCTTCAGATGCCTTTTTCAGGTGGGAAGTGGCTTCCGTCTGGCCACTCTACCATACAGGCCTGATTGGTGGATTGCTGCAGATATAGTTGTCCTTCTGTAAGGTTCTCCTCTCTTCACAGAAGAACGCTGGAGCTTAGACAGAGGGACCATCGGGTTATTGATCACCTCCCTGACTAAAGCCTTTTTCTCTGATCACTCAGCTTAGGTGGCCGGCCAGCTCTAGGAAGAGTCCTGGTGGTTCCAAACATCTTCCACTTACAGATGATGGGAGGCCACTGTGCTCGTTGGAACTTGCAGAGCAGCAGAATTTTTTCTGTAACCTTCCCCAGCCTTGTGCCTCGAGACAATCCTGTCTCAAAAGTCTACAGACAATTACTTTGTCTTCATACTTAGTTTGTGCTTTGACATGCACTGTCAACCCTGGGACCTTATATAGACAGGTGTATGCCTTTTCAAATCATGTACAATCAACTGAATTTACCACAGGTAAACTCCAATTAAGCTGCTAAAACATCTCAAGAATGACCAGTGGAAACAGAATGTACCTGAGCTCAATTTAGAGCTTCACAGCAAAGGCTGTGAATACGTATGTACATGTGATGTTTCAGGTTTTTTATTTTTGATATTTTTTTGGCAATAATAAAAAAATATCTTTTTTCACATTGTCATTATAGGGTATTGTGTGTAGAATTTTGAGGAAATAAATGAATTGAATCCATTTTAGAGTAAGGCTGTAGCGCTAAAAAAATTCGCTATGAATACTTTCCGGATGCACTGTATATGCTCAAGAACTTCAAGCTCAAGAACAATCTGTATATTCTGCATATGAATTAGTACATGGATTTAGTTTTTTTTATGTATAAAAAAAGCATTAGTAGAGATTTATTTTCAGTGGAACCCATTGTACATATTAATGGACAGACTTATCTGAAAAAATCCTGATCTAAAACTTGCAATGTTACAGAAGATTTTAAACTTTAATTAGTAAGTGCAATCCTTTTTTACATATGATCTATGACATATTGGCAAACACACAGAAAACATTGTAAATGTGGCTTACATCTGTGTCTGGAGTGAAGAGATGACATGCTGCTTTTCAGTGTTGTGGATTTTTTTTCAAATTACAACATGCTGAGTCTCACTGTCATTTAATTGGACGACAATCATCCACTCTCATGGTCTGCAGGCTTTAAATTAGATGGAATGCTCAGGAACTACAAAGAACTTGGGCTGACATGTGATGTCTGTTGTAATGGACAGTGGGTCCGAAGTTAATTAGGTTAATTAGCCAAGTCATCGAACCGCAGTGGTTTGTTCTAGCCAATAGGAAAAAATATTTCTTAATAATAATATAAAAAATAATAATTATAATATTGATGTTTTGAAAATGTACAGCCATCCTAAAAAAATTACTTTCTCCAAAATAAAAATATAATAGAAAATACTGTAAAAAAACATAATTTTGTGTAGTTTTACCTTGTTATAAACAAAGCATTTATTTAATCAGTGTGTAAAATGACTTGTTTGTTAATAAGGTTGCATGTGACATTACAGAGGTTAGTTTGCATATGTACTGTATAAGCTCTGTCCAACATTATTTATTCAATTGAAACTTGCCTACACCAGATGTACTGTAAGTGTTGCACAGTGTCATGTCAAAAGCAAGTCAAAATAATTATAATCACTACTAGAGCTCTGGCGAGTATAGTACAAAGCACTTGTTTTGTAAGTGAGGCACAATGTAATGGAGCGATCTCAAAGCGAATATGAATGGAATATGTAAGTTATAATTTTTTGTCTGTGAATAATGGTTTTATGTGGTGAATGTTGTCAAAATACTTTTAAAAAAATACTGCGATACACTTGTCAACAGTTTGTTAGTTTTATACAATGTTGTCAGTCAATCAAAACGCTGCTGTCTTACTGACTCAAAAGACTCAACTTTTAAAATCAAGTCTTTTAACCAGGAAGGTCAGAACGAAGGTTGAAAGTAATTGTTTTTTTGTTTAGATGTTTGTTTGTTTTTTTAATGTAAACTTTACCAGCATTATAAGAAAACTTCAAGAAACAGTATTTTAAAAATCCATGTCATGACCTCTTTAACTTATTTATAACCGTCCATCTTGAAAACCTAGGTGATGTTTCCTATGCGTGTCTGTGCAGAACTCATTTCACAATCAGCTGCACAAGCAGAAGAAGTCGGAGAAGTTCTTCAGGGTCTTCTATGAGCGCATGGAGCAGGCCCAGAAGGAGATCCGCTCCAGCGTCTCCGTCAACATGTTTGAGCTCAGCTGCAGGAAGAGGGAGGAGGAGAGCGAGGGCTCCGGGATCAGACACAAGAAAGGTACAACCCTGAAGCTTTCACTGGAAATATAAGGAAAATGGATTTCAACAGGGTTTTGCATTGTGAAAACTGATAAATGGTTTCGAGGTATTGTAGAGGTATATGGCAACACTATTTCTTAGTAACATTTTTCATGTTTCTGTAGAGGGTTCTGGAAATTCAATGTCATACACTTAAGTAAAGTAAATACATTCTGTAAGAATGAAGGTTATATAGGTAATGATTTGCTGCAAATAATGCCTTTTATGCTTGTTTTTTGTGCCAATAGTACAAAAAACAGACAAAACAACACAATATACATTTAAAAAGACAGTTATCAGTCAAAGGTGACTAATGTTGCACCTTAGTAAGCCTTGGATTTATCAACAACATTAAAGTGCTATTCTGAGAATTCTCCAATCGACAGATAAACTTCTAGATCAAATTTCTCATCCAAGCAAAAAATGATCGAACTCTTACCTTACAGAATAATTCACTTGCACCACACCATCTATGTTTTTTAAGAAGAATCCTCATACAATCAATGTATGCAACCTGCAGCTTATGGAGACTGATATCACAGTCTGGAAATGATATCACAGAGGAGCTAGGTATAAAGAACTGCTATACATTCTAAAGAGGTTTACCTTGACCTGCTCCGAACACAAATCAAACTTTCTCACCAGCATATGTGCTTGAGCATATAACTTTTGACGTTCCCTGTACCTATCATTGTCATCACTCATTTCTTCAGTAATGGCATGCCCTAAATATTGAACATATTAAATATTGATGTTAAAAAAGATCATATTTTGGTTCCAGCAACAGGCTGATATGTGTGCACTTTCATTGTCTTATAATATGCATTTATTTTTACCTAATTATCCCAGCGACTCCTATATGAATCGTTCAGCCAAACATTTGTTCCCCTCATTAGCACGAAGCTAATCTGCGCTGATTGGACCTATGACATCGCCTGTTGCGATTGGTCGACTGCATTCAGCACGAGATAGAGAGAAATGCCCACCCTGACTACAGTATGAAGTAGCAGAAAGTATGTGAGAGCCCAATGGAGTGTTTAAATGCAATAAAGCAATGCAGTTAAACACCAGCATATTACTCTACCCTTAAGCCTAACCACAAGTGATAACAACGAGACACATTCAGTATTAATCCACACAGTGGCAAAAGTTGAACTGTTTTAAAAATTGGCTGCGCCATAGCAAAGGCAAACAGCAGAGGATCACCAGTTCAGAAACGCATTCAAATCAGTAAAGGCAGTAAAGGCAAACGGCCAGCAAATCCTGCGTTGCAGCATAGGTTATTGTATAAAAAATCAGAAAAATGACAGGATCAAACACAGCACTAGGCTGGCTATACTGTGGTATTGTTGTGAAAATGAACTTTAATTCTTTATTCGCCGCAGCCGAATCTCCATCTGTCAGTGATCGTCACCTTCACGTCATGATTAGTCCCGTGATCCCCTGCACCTCCGCTAGAGCCTGAAGTGAAGGCACGTTTACATTTTACTGGAACTGGAAGTACATATTTGGTGATGTATCGTATCGACATCGATACGATCAAACAAAAGATCCAAACCCAACTCGATTCATTTATTCAACTCTAAGTCGACTATCTCACTAAAGAATCAATAGTTTTAAACAAGGTGCACTTTCAGATTTCAACCTCAGCTGGATGTTTTTTATTCACTTAGAGCTGTGTTACACACTGCATTGAAGCTCATTTTGAAAAACCCATAATAGGGGCTCTTTAAAACTTGCCCTTACAAAATCTGGGAAAAAATCATATTTCTATGTTCTTTGTTTCTACACGTCATGCAAACACTCTTTTTTTAAATTATATTGCACATCATATCTCTGCCCATAATCTGAACAAATATTAACCAGTAGCTGAAAACCAGCGCTGCTTGGGGAAAAGATAGCCAAATCATCAACATACATGTAATGATTTATTATAGCATCACCAAGCACACAGCCAGTCCTACAGTCACTTAATTCCCCAGACAACTCATTTATGTAAACATTAAAAAGAGCGGGTGAAAGTAAACCTCTTTGTCGTACTCCATTACACAATTTAAATGTATCTGATACAGAATTGCCCCACTTAATCTGCATACTTTGATTAGTATACAAGTAGGTTAAAATTATTAAAATACTATTAGGTATTTATCTTTGTTTTAATTTACAAAAAAAAACTAGTTATATTATTAGTTATATTCAGGGCTTGACATTAACACCCGCCAAATGCTGGTAGATTTCAGCTGTGGCGGGTTAGACAGACACTCCCACTAGCCACTTTGGCTGGTTGGAAATAGTTTTTAAATTGTAGTTTTCTTAAAAGCAGTGTTCGACAAGAAGGATGGCCCAATATTCATACAAATGTGATCTTAGAATCGAGAAGCAGCATGACTGACAAAAATAACTGTTTTAGCGCAAGCAAAAGAAAGCAGGTGAATACTGAATGAGAGGATGATCACTTGTGAGCACAGGTGATGTGAAGTGCGCAACCGTTAAAAATCCCGTTTATTTGCGCGGAGCAACCGTGCCTAGAGGAAACGCAATTGGTGCAATCAGTTCTCTTTAAAATAGACTGGACAAAAAGTGATGATCATGCACCCACAGCCCTGCTGCTTTCAAGAGCTCCAGATTAAAAAAAAAAATATATATATATTCAGTATATTCTTTTGTAAGCAGCAGCGGTCACTGCTTTCGCTTTAATTATTCTTTGAATAGATTATTACCAGCCTAACATTAACCATGTGTGTGTGATCATCCTTTCCTTATCATTTACGGTATGTTTTTTTTTTTTTACCTGCTTTCTTTTGCTTACAGTTATTTTTGTTAATTTTAACAGTAACATTGCTTTAATATAAGATTAACTCCCTGTTTATGTGTTGTTAACTTTAGCCAGGACAGATTAATGTGCATATTTTAGATGCATGACAATAGTTCTTTTTTAAATGTAATTGTTTTAAGAAAACTTTTGTTGAATTAACAAGTGCATGTATACAGCTATTTTTTGCTTGTTTTGAAACATTTAAAGTTTGTGTAAAACCTTCATTTTAAGCCCTAATTGCAATGCAACAACCCATTTGCTCGAGCAAGCTAATACACAACACACACAAGAAGTGAAATGAATGAGGAGGCATGTGGACATAACACAAAATCTAAATCAAGTAATTTTAGCATGTCAAAGTCAAATTTATGCATATAAAATATAGTTTCCCAACAACAAAAGTGTGGCTAGTAAAAATGGCGAGTGTCTAATAATGTTGGAAATCTACTACCTACTATGAAAAAAGTTCATGTCAAGCCCTGGTCATATTGCTTAATTATTTAATTTTTTTGTAAGGTTGGTAAATGGTCTAAATCAGGGGTCACCAATCTAGGTCCTGGAGGGCCGGTGTCCCTGCAGGGTTTAGCTCCAACTTGCTTCAACACACTTGCCTGGATGTTTCAAGTATACCTAGTAAGACCTTGATTAGCTTGTTCAGGTGTGTTTGATTAGGGTTAGAGCTAAAAATCTGCAGGACACCGGCCCTCCAGGAACAAGTTTGGTGACCCCTGGCCTAAATGAAATTGAGAACCTATTACCATAGAACCTATTCAGTATTTTTTGCGTTGATGCAAAAAAAAAAAAAAAAACTGTATCAGTCATAGATGTAAATCTACCGATTTTATACAACTACAGCATGTACTATGCATGTGTTGTGTAAATACTTAAGATATTGCATTTAAACATTATGTTTTCCATGAACTAAAAGTAAAATATCTGAAAAGTAATTTCTTTTCTAACTGTGGTGTTTTGCTGGCGTTTTTTGTCTCCAACAAAGGAAGGCCCCAAAAGACCACAAAGCAGGTGTGATGTCTTCAAGCCTAAAAATAAACCTTTAGAAATCACTTCAGTCTCTCACTGAAAATAAAGTCGTGTCCTAATTGCAATGTTCTGCTTTATCATGCTTAAGCCTAAAAACAAATCGATGTAGACTCTCTAAATGACACGCTACATCTGAAATAGAATATGTCCCGTGAATGGCCTGTTTATCACAAAACAGCATGCCTTAATACATAGCTGCTCATGTGAATGCGGTTCAGGCCTAAGGCAGTGTAAATGAAGGGACAGTCAAACATATGAATATTATCTGTCCCTGTTTCAACTGCTGCAATCTATATTCTCAGTCACATGAGGTCATGTGAGCAGCGTCTAGCTATTTATCAAAGGCCTGCTGTTAAGAAGCAGTGTTTTATTTAACACGTCTCATCGAGAGGGAAAGGAGTCCAAAAAAAAAAAAAAAACAATTACCCCTACACCCCCCACCACCACCACCAAATTTTGCTATCTATACTTACTTACTCCAAGGGCGATTTATGTCGAAGTTAATTTTTAACCGCACCATATTGGTGTTTCATAACATCTAGATTTTATGAGGGGAGTTGTTAGCCCAATGCTCAACTCCCAACCTGGAGGACATACACTACAGACAATTTAGCTTATCCAATTCACCTACAGCACATGTCTTTGTCTTTGGAAACCGGAGCACCCAGAGGAAACCCACACCAACATGGGGAGAACATGCAAACTTCATACAGAAATGCCAACTGAGGCTCGAACCAGCTACCTTCTTGCTGTAAGGTGACATTGCGACCCACTGCGCCACCGTGTCTCCCCTTTGATATTTATAATACAAAAAAAAACTCCGTTCCACAACATACTTTCACATCTGACACTCAATGACACTCAAATACCCTGTCAGAAAAGTCTAGTGTCTGCGAATGAGCTTTTTACAGTGTCTGCTATAATGTTAGTGTTGTTTTCGTGTGTTTAGATGAGTATGGCCACGGTGTAAATACACAGTACAGTTACGAGCTTATTGCCAAATTATATAGTTATGATAAAAATAATATTGTTGCCTTCAGTGATTTGCTGAAGAGAAATACCAAAAAAAAATGCAACTGAAATAACTACAGCAGTCACCGTTGTCGATCTCATATGAAGTAAGAGATCTCGATGACATTTGATGACGTGTGCAGGTGTTGTAGTGCTGTCCCATTTCTTAGGGGTAAATTTTGAAGCCTCCACACTCCGTTTCAAGGGCCAAGGGAACAGGGTACAAAAACAGAATTCGGTTTGGGCCTAAATTAGAAGTACTAAAATAAAATATTGCTAAACACTAAATAGAAGTATAAAACTAACAAAAATGACAAAAAAATCATTTTAAAAATCTTAAATATTTAAATAAAATTTTAAAGAAAATGAAATATTAAAAGACAAACAAAAAATATATAAGCTAATAAAAACATTAACTTATAATAGCATCGAAACTAACTGTATTCAACAAACAAATTCATGTATAAGATAATTTCATAATCTGAAATTGTTGTTTTTTTTCTTGTAATATGAAGTGCGAGACTCCTTGCACCTCAGAGAAGAGATGCGGGGTCAGCTTAAAGACGCCTCCTCTGTGACCTCCAAAGCCTACAGCACCTTTCGGCGAGAATGGGACCCTGACATTGAGGCAGTGGGAACGACAGGAGATGCGATGGAGGAAGTGGTCGAGGAAATCCAAATGAGCCAGGCCATCACCATCATGAAGCCCATCTTGCGCTTCCTTCAGCTGCTCTGTGAGAATCACAACAGAGACCTCCAGGTGATCCAAAAACTTTTTGATTCATTTTATTACTCATCGTTTTGACTGTGAGCCATTTTATTACTTCTCATGTTAAACCCCACAAGTTCACCATGTTCTTAAATTAGTGATTTTTTCCAATATGACGTCAATAAGCACCTTGTTGTTAGAATACAAATTTTGTAGCCGAACAGATCAAGTATCTTAAGGGACCCCTGACCTAGTATAGACGAGTCTGTATAAATTGAGATGCCAATTACTGCCACTCAAAACTTGACTCATGTTTTAAGTCCAAATTTTCCTGTTCTCTTGTATACAGAACTTTCTGCGAGATCAGAACAACAAAACCAATTATAACCTGGTGTGTGAGACGCTGCAGTTTCTCGACTGTATCTGCGGAAGTACAACGGGAGGCCTGGGTCTGCTGGGGCTCTACATTAATGAGAGGAACGTGTACCTGGTCATACAGACACTAGAGACCATCACAGAGTACTGCCAGGGTCCTTGCCACGAAAACCAGGTATTGATATGGCATATTTGTTGGAAAACAGGATCAAATGTCTTTTTGTGTGGAAAAGTAAGTACAATGTTAGATTTAGCACCATAGCTGAGTGCTGAGTATTTCTTTGTTAATGGCATTATAATCAATTAGGGTTGGGCCGATAGACGATGCCATCGCAGATGGCCGATAAACTTCACGATGCTAAGCCGGTATCGCGATCCATTGCTCCGCCCCACATTTATATTGATATATAACTTATTATTTGCATATCATCTTAATAGCAATAACCGTCTTTTCATGAGCTGTTAAATTTTACATATAGCTGCCGCTTGCACGGCTGACAGCATTTTGAGGATTAAATGAAGGATTATACAGAACCTCTCGCGCTTAAACCGTGTAGATTCTGTAGCAAACGCTGTTACCTGCAAACCCCGTCCCACAGACTTTACAGTGAATGGCTTTAGTTATTTTCATAGCAGACTTGAAGCCACTAGAAGTCTTTTATCCACTCTTGGAAAAGTGTAAATGGTGGAGTAACATTAAGCACGATCACAAATAAGATATGCCATTATTAGTAACTTTAGATGGTTTCTAAAACAAAATCTGTCAGTGTTATTTTCATTCTCTCATCTTCAGTGCTTCACGTTTTCGCAGTTGTAGCTCCTGTCATCTGAAGGCAGAAGTCATTGACTGAGTGATTGACAGCTTATATTAACCAATCCATTCCCATTCAGTTCTAGCAGTGGCCCAATAAAAAGAGCACAAAGGCGGGGCAAGCATTGCACGCTTTTTTTACTTCAGCAAGTTCACACAACTGTTTTAATCTGTTCCTGAGCGCAGCGTTTGGCGTTATTAGGTGCAAAGATGCATTCTACATAAATGTCTCTAATCCGCGCAAGCTGTAAGGATTTTGCAGTGTAAACATTTCGCACGGCAAGAATTTATTTTTATGGCGCATATGCGACCAAAACGTTTGAGCCCTAGCATCTTTACTTGTTATTAGTCAAGTTACAGGACATACAGATAATTGAAATTCCGTTACTCTCAGACCCTAGGTGCCTAACATAAAATATTAATACAAAAAGTAGAGTTTTAGAAAGAATTTACAATACATACAATTATATAGAATTTTATGTAAAAAATATACATAAAAATACATAAAATGTAATCAAAAAAATAAAAATTTGTAAGCAATACAATTACAGTTAAGGGCATATGGCAATGAGTGCAAACCAGAGTTGTGCAGATGTAAAACAGTATTAGTTCCTTATAATAATAATAATAATAATAATAATAATAATAATAATAATAATAATAAAAATAAAATAAGGAAGTTATCAATAATCACAATACAAATTACAGTAAACTCCAAACAAACTCTCATCTGCTCCACCAGCTGTGGGAAAAAAAACATTATATAGACACAGATCACTCTGCCTATTCATGCCAGAGTCCTGCGGAAAAAAGGGTTTGACAGGTGGTAATTTGTGTGTAACTTTATTTGTGGTGTAACAACTGCCTTTTTGAAGTTACATAAAAAAATGGAGAGACCACAAAATAACTTTCAGTGAGTCATGTGTATTTAAAAGTGCATATGACAACAGGAATAAATAAAATCTGAAAAACAACAGGGACATGACATGATCAGCAGAATTAACTCTGTACTGGTAGGCAAATGTTTGAATACTTTCATCAACCATTTGTTTCCTTTCCCTGATCCTTCTGTCCACTTCAACCTCGTGATCATCTGCTAAGAAAGATTAAAGAAATACAGACTTGAACTGTGTCCATGTCCTTACCCTCTTCTTCTCTGCTACCCACCAGTCTTTAGCTGTGTGTGTTAATACAGAAGGAAGCATAGATATGATCTCCGAATCATTCAAAGGTTGTACAGCCAGATATTTATCGCATCGCTCCAGGTATGTAATAGGATCTTCCCCATCTAAACTCCCAAATTTTGGAAACTCTAGCTTGATAGGGGTTTTATAATGTACAGGTCGACAAGATCCATGGTCTAATATGGTGTGGCTGAAATGTGGAGTAGACGTTACACCCCCAGAAGGTGGGATTAATGATCTCAATTGTCCATCTCTCCATTTCAGACAATCCATAATTGCTTGCCCCAAATTCTAACCTTTGTTTCTAAAGTATCTTTCACTTGGTTACACTCCTTCTTTAGCTTGGTGGATAGGGAATTCTCAAGCTGTTGTACATCTATGGGGTGATCTTGGTACTGCTTTAGCATGTGCTGGACCTGACTCCTAATGACAGCAATCCTATTACTTTGTTCATTAAACTGATGCTAAATGTCCTTAAAACAAACATCCGATGAGTTTTCAAATGCTTCCACTCTACTTTCAACTTTATGCATTCTTGTTGCCATGATCATTGTTAACAAGCTATCATCATCTTCGTTTATAGGAGAAGGTCCCTGTTCGGGCACCAGATATGTAACCTTTTTGAAGTTACATAAAAAATGGAGAGACCACAAAATAACTTTCAGTGAGTCATGTGTATTTAATAGTGCATATGACAACAGGAATAAATTAATTCTGAAAAACAACAGGGACATGACATAATCAGCAGAATTAACTCATTAAAGTTAATTTATTAATAGATATGAGCATTTGATAACAGTCTTTCCATATTAAACCAGTCTTTAGAGCAAGCCAAAAAGATACCATCAGTCCTTAAGTGAACCACATGAAACATCGGTTTCAGCAAAACAGTACATCAAGGGTTAGCCATGGAGTCAAATGGAAAGTGGAAGAAAGACAGTCTGTAGTTATGAAGATGGATTGTCCCTTTTTGTCCAAGTCATGCTTTGAGGTCTTAGAGTGCATTATACAAAAACCCTCTGCATATAAACAAACATACAATCAACACCTTACTAACGCCTTACAAAATATATACACACACAAATCCAAATATATACAAATAACAGGCCTACTTACATTTGAGTATAAGAACAAAATGTTCCTCAAATGAGGGCATAGATATATACACTAGATATCACATAGGGACCCTGAGCATGCGTCTATAGCGCCGCCACATTGGTACAGTGCTCCTAGGACAAACGTCATTCAACCGCACTAGTCAAGACAGTGTGCCAATGTGAAGATGCTGGACTTTAGCGCTGTGTACGGGTGTAATAACAAGCAAACAAAGAAAACAAAGCACAAAGTCATCACATTTCATAGGTAAGATTTCTTATTTTATGTTTTTGTATGTTATGAACTTTTGTGCTTAACAAGTAATGTTATTGATGATAATAGAGTCTCTTACTGCAGTGACCATAAGGCAAAGTAGCACCAACTCTCACTAAATTCTAAGCTTATGCTAGTTTTGTTGAATAAAATAAGCAAACAATGTTATGAAATATGACAAGATATTATTTATTATATTTTTATTAATAATAATTATTATATTATTGTCAGCTAAGTGAACGAGTCGTTCAAAACAGAGATTCATTCACAAACGAATCGCTCCCTCCGTCAGAATGAGAAGTGAAAGCAGGAGAGGTGGTGTGTTTCAGGACATGGATTAGATCAAATGAAACAGGGAAGGAGGGTAATGCATTTCCATGCACACAAACACTCACTCTTTGTCAGGAATGCCCGTGCGGTCACATCCATCAATGTAGAAGAGTGATGTAAAATTATAATATTTCGTAATTTTTTTAAATATTTGCATACAGACCACCGGGGGAAAACTCCCGATCATAGATATATGCATATATGTGTATTTCTCTGGCTTTGGATGGCCACAGTCCTCCACTTCACCTTGGTCCTGCATTCATTTCAAAGGAGCGCTACCCTGTACTAAAATGGTGGCTCTATTAACGCATTCCTTCTAATAAACAACAGTAGGGTAGGCGACATCTAATGTATATATCTATGAAATGAGGGCACCAACAAAGGACAGCCAAGTGAAGCCATTTTATGTGCTGAGCACAACACTTCCTGTCTACTGCTTCTTCTCTACCTTCTTTTAAGCAGGTCCAAGACTCAATACCCTGATCACCCCCTAATGGTTGAGCTAGCTACTACAGGTAGAAACTTAGTTAAATAGTGACAGGAAAAACTGTTACAATGGTTTGGTTATGGGTAAAGCAAAGGCCATGTGGGTCAGGTAGTGAAAATGGTAACGTTAGGCTACAATTAATTAATTTGTTATGAATTAATTGATATTTAAAAACAACCACCCTGCCTACGACAACGAAGCCATCGTCCATTGCGATGTTTCGCATTAGACATCACACGATGCCAAATTGGTCAACATCGCCAAACCCTATAATCAATATAACATGTGTAGCCATACAATATGGCAGCATGATAATTTGGCTGTTATTTAATGTGCAGTAAGTAACCATACCCGTGTTGGTGTACAGTATATAGGCATATCGCTCCAATAGGAGTTTGCTGTTGTGTCTATACACAGCACAAGTGTGACAGTAATACAAATTTTGACTTGCGTAATACATTATGTAATGTATTATAATAGAATCTTGCTCATGGATCTCAGATGAAAAATATAGTAATTTAAAGTCAGCAGTATAGTGTTTTTCAACCATAATACAATAAGCCCTATGGTACTGTATATATTATAATATTTACATCAGCATTAATAATATTTTTTGTTAATGAAAGTTACTGCATGCTGTAGTATTAACTAAACTGTTATAAATACTGTAGTATATGTTAGCTTTTACTACAGTAAACTAACTATTGTAGTGTAATATACCTTATAGTTGTAGAAAACAGCAGTTTTGGGTGATTTGTTTATATTGTTATAGTTGTTGTGTAACCATAGCCACTATAGAATTAATACAACAGATTAATTTAAAGTATTTTACTGTAGTATGGTTCACAACTTACTGTATTTACGGTAAATCACTATAGTTTTTTTCAAGTGGTTGCAACAACAAAACACTAAGAAGCTTTAATGCAATGATTCAGTACAATGCAAGAGAGAGAAAGGGATACCCTGCGAGACGCTGTAACTTTTAATATAAATGTTTCTACGACTGACACAGTATATAGAATATTTCATTAAACAATACAGAGAGACCATTTTGGAATGCAAAATGCTTTTATTAATTGTTACTCTTATTAAATAAAATATAATTTACTGAACAACAGTTAATAAATAACAATATAAAGATGGTAAGCAATTCTGACAGAATTTCTTAATTTTTAAAGATTTTAAACACTTTATATGTTTATGAAACTTAACCTTTTCCTCAGTCAAATCTGTTTGCTCTGGAACAATTAACAGATGATTCAGACCAAATATTTGCTGTAAGATTTAAGCCAAATGAATTATATTTTATGTTTAACCACTATAGAGGTACATCGGTAGATTCCAGAATATGTGTCCATGGTAATGCTGCTCTCAAAGGGGACATGAGTGATGAACAGCCACTGTTGCACTGTTTGAACTCATGTTCAGAAATGTTGAAATGCATTTTCAAATAAAGCATATTTTTATAAAAACACAGATTTGACATTTAAGCAACTGCATTCTCATCTAAAAATCAATTCAACAACTCAACAACAGCAGTATTTGTCAAACTACAATGAGTTTACTCATCAGCAATTACACCCAAATGTGAGAAACTGCTGCAAGCAGTATGAAAACCAACTGTGAAGGGGTTTCAAAAAGTGTTTACAACGTTTTCCATGCAAAGAATGAAAAAGTACTTTGTCGTGAGTATATCAGGGCATTGAATTACTTTCAATTAATAATTTGCTGGCTGCATTGCACAACGCAGCCACCGGTATTGCTAATAACAAGGCTTTCTCTATTCTGCATAAAGACTCTTTAATAAATAACAGTTTGGGATCACAGATTATGTTTTTCCTCCTCCACAGTCATGCATAGCCAGGCATGAGTCAAACGGCATTGACATCATCATCGCACTCATTGTGAATCCAATTGATCCACTGGGAAAGAACCGGCTTGACCTTGTGCTGGAACTGAAGGTACTTGTTCATGTCTGCAGTTAAATAAGAAGGCAGTTGATTTACAGCATAACAACATTTTACAGACAACAAAATGTTTCGAAGCATTGCAAATCTTTGATTATCCATGTAAAAGCATCTGCATTTTAGCCCCAGCAGGAAAATCTGCACACATTTTTTACATTTTAATTCAACTGATCTTTTCTTTGCATTTCAAAAAAAATCAGAACAATGCATCTAAACTTCTCCTGGCCATCATGGAGAGCCGTCAAGACAGTGAGAATGCAGAAAAGATCTTGTACAAGATGAGACCCAATGAACTGGTGAGCTATAATCAATATAATACAATTCAATGGTATGTCAGCATCTCTAGTACCTAAACTCACAGATTGTAGTTAGAGGATTTGTTATCAGTCAAACCATGAGATTTCTTTGCCATACATGTGTTAAAGTAATGTTCTGCTGCTCCATCAACAGGTTGATGTGATAAAGGAGGCTTATGTTCAGGGAGAAGAAGAGTGTGAAATTGATCACGAGGCTTTGGATCTGATCAGATCTAAGGATGTTGGCCATAACATCTACATCCTGGCCCATCAGGTAAAACTTAAACCTTTGCAATTATTTCCATGTCTGTGTTCACACCAGGAGATACCTAGAAATATTTAGATTGAAACTGAATATTTAATATGTTATGAGATCTAATTGTGATTAATCACAACTATTCTTTTTCATTTCCTTAAAATGAAAGGAGCAAAATACAGTTTATAATGTGTTGTTTGTGTACATGAAAAAAATTGTATTGTCAATGTCAATTTTATTTATATAGCACTAATAAACACAACCAAAGGTTGACCAATGTGCTGCACAATACAAATCACAAAGAGAAAGATATACAATTTTAGCTAAAACAAGCAATTTTCACTGATTAAATGCCAAATCAAAAAGTTAAGTTTTCATCCTAGATTTAAAAACAGACAGAGATGATAAAGCTCTAATAAAGAGAGGCAGAGCATTGCACAATCTAGGACCAGCTACTGCGAAAGCACAGCAAAGACCGTACAATACACATGACATGTCACTCGTATAGTTTGGAAAGGGGAAATGTGTAACAGTCAATATGGTAAATGAAGCCCCGCCTACTAGTACAGAAGCCAATCATCGATCTCTATAGACTGATGGAGAAGCTCGTATCAGACCTCTGCTTTTACAACAGTTTAGTGGTCAACAAACACACTGGAATCTCAGCGAACACTTGCTTCACACACATAAGAAAAATATCCACATAAAGCTTGAAATCTGTACTTTTAAATGAGTGCACTTGAAAACCAAATATTTTATTTATTTTTTTAATTAGTATGAAACAAACGCGAAGTACAGTCCGTCCTGTCAAACGCACATCACATGGCAGCAACTACTCAAACGCCCATAAACTTGTAAACAAAAAGTCGCTCTCAATTCTGGAGGAGGTTCGCCATCAAGACTAAGTAGTGGATTACTTTAGGAAACCAGCGCAATCAGACGATCATTATCCAGAGGATGATAATATGTAGAACAGCTGTAAATGAGGTTGATGTCGTGATCTCATTCCTTTTGAGTGCACCATGCTCATTAGCTCGGGCAACCTGAAAATACGCAGATTTTGTTTGATTCTGGCGTTTAGAAACAAAACTTATGAGACGGTTGTTGCTTAATTTTATTGGTGGTTCCAAATATGTAATGAAATCATAAGCTTGTTAAACAGTTTGGGAGAATTTGTCGTTTCCCCATTCAGACAGAATGCCCTAGCATACTGCCCAAGAGGCATTTCAGAGATGGTCTCCGAGTGAATTGACTTGCCTTAAAGGGACTTTGAGCACGATCACCCCTGCATTTCAGCCTCCACTTAGGGATGCATAATAATCTCTGGTTTGATGACCAAAGAGACTGACAAGGCTGATGTTCAGTCAACATTTCTGACAGATAAGAAGGTGGCAAGCCATTTAGGGATTTAAAAACCAAGAGAACAATTTTAAAAGTGACACTGGCAACCAGTGCACTGAGTGTAAGACTGGTGTGATCATGTTTTTTGGTACCTGTTAAAAGACTGTAAATGGAGTAGTATTGTCTGACTAATCTCAAAATATAGTTAGTTATAGTAGTCCAACCTAGAAGTAATAAAAGCATGTATTGTTTTTTCAACATTTTTTCTAGATAGAATGGATTTGACTGTTTTTAAGAGTCGAAGCTGAAAGAAGCAGGATTTGACCACTGCATATATCTGTTTATCAAATCCCAAGCCATCATTTAAGATAGCACCCAGATTTTTTACCCAAGGCTTCACATAAAAGCTTGATTTACCAAGATTTACTGTTGGTGGCCTAGAAGAATTTGATGGGCCAAACACAATTAAATATACAATATAGTACATTGTGTTAGCACATTTTTAAAAGTATGTTTTCAGGAAAAAAGTATGTATCTTTTAAAAGTTTGATTGCATGACATTTGTAACAGAAAAGTTTACTTTGAGATTAATTTTCACCTATGATTAGCTGTTGTTTTGTTTGTTTGTTTGTTTGTTTGTTTAAAATGAGTTTTTAAGAGTTTGTGAAACACTGAACAAAATTTTAACCTAGGGATTTGTGTTTCACATCAAAGAAGGCAACATTATCCGTTATTCCATGGTCTGTTGAAAATATTGATTCCGATTGACTGGAAGGTTTGCAGTAAAATTATTTAATTCACAAGTAGTTTCAGTCTTTTGTTTTGTTTTCAATATATAGTTTATCTGCGATAAATATTGCGATATATACAATTTGGCCAGATGATACTATATATATCTAAACAATATTACCAGATGACTTAAAAACTGCTATTTAGAAAGAATTTATTACCTTAGAGTTATTGCAATGATTCTGTGGGGAAGTGAATCATTCATAAAAATGTCAAAAAACGAATTTAAAGCAAAGTAAAATAAGGGGTTTTAGGGTTTGCGGGGCACTCAAATAGTATTCAGGTTCATTATTTGAATAATCAAACGTAAAATAACACTGTAAATGTCTTAACTGTATAAATAATTAAAAAAATGATTCTTTATTAAAGTTAAAAATGGTCAAATTTCTTGTGTCTGAATACTTTGAATGCTGTCAAGCCTTAAAAACACTTGCAAATGAAAAACTTTCACTCTACAGTATTATAGTTAAACTCTCCAATAACTACACAATTCTCATGTGTCTGTTTCTCCGGGTCAACTATAATCATAACTCAACATTGCAGATCCTGCGATGTGACTATTGTGAATGTGCTCATTGCAATATCAGTATGCTATATTGTGCAGCTCTAGTAGTAACCATAGTAACCCAGTGACAGCCAAAAGCATCACATCAGGTGGTTCTTTGTTTCCGTGATGTGCATTAAAAAATCATTTAATGTATGGCAATTCATTGGCTTATCGCTTACTTAATATGTCAACTGTGTGTTTTATATTGCAAAGTATAAAGTGGCTGTGGATATTTGTGTTTTATTAACTGTAATATGTGTGTTTGTGTAATGCACAGTAAGAAAACCTTAGTGCAAAAAGAATATGTGTTTTTAATTTAATTGCAGCATGCATTTGTGGGAAGCTTTTATGCTTTCAAAGCAATTAAAGTGAATATATATTTTTTTCTAAATCTGAAGGCTTAAATGTAACATGCATAAACACATTTAGTTGTGGTTTAAAATGTTGCCTTGTGAAAGCCAACTGAATCAAGAAGAAATGCAGCAATTATATCCCAGTTAATAAGGAATTCAAATGATCTACAGATATAAAAACACCATTAATAATAATCCAATTTAATGTAATATTTAAATAAATGATGCATCTACAGTGCAAAAAATGCTTTTTTTTTTTGCACTTTTTTGTATTGTTTCTTGTCCTAATACCTAAAAATTCTTAAATCAAGAAGCATTTTCTAGACAAAAACAAACTAAATAATCTGCCAATGGGGTAAGCACTAGAATCCTGCTTTTCCTTTTGCCATAAGATTATTTTGCTTACCACATTAATATTATAGCACAGATTATGTAGCTTGTTTTAAAGAAAAACTCACTTAACTTGACTGGGTTCTGTCATACATCCGGTGCGCAAGACGTGTATGGCTGATTTGATACTATTTTCAGACCAGCGCAACAGTAATTTTCATGTTTTGCACCACGTTGTTTAAATAGTAAACCCATTTGCGCAACTTTGTGGAAAAAGGAGGTGTGTTAAGGTGCATTGTTGACGCCTTTCTATTTTCAGCAACTGAAATAGACCGCTCCATTGACCAACTAAAAGCAGGTCTAAAGTCCAGAGCAGAGTGTGTTAGTTATGCGCCTATGCAGGTCCCAACACTTACACGTTGCTTAATACACACAGGATGTGCAGCAATACACAAATAGCTTTATATAAATAAATTATTTTATATTATTATTTTCTACATAAATATATATGGGGTCTTTTTTCAGTTTATTCATGCCAATTTGCATTTGTATAATGTTTTTATTATTAGCCGTATTGTACGGTTCACGCAAACTCTGGTCCGGTTCACTTCTGGTGTGAAAGCAATCGTACCAAATAACAGAAGTGGACTGCCAACTGTACAACAAACTATCGTTTGTGTGTGTGTGTGTGTGTGTGTGTGTGTGTGTGTGTGTGTGTGTGTGTGTTTGTGTTTGTGTATCACGTATTGTACCTTGGTGACAAGCAGGACTGAGCCAGGGCAATCACAGTGATAATGTCAGCACTGAGCCAGGGCAATCACAGTGATAATGTCAGCTTGTCTCCTCCAAAAACAGCTTCGCGTTATGTTTTGAATGTTTATCATATTTTTGCGGCAGATAGACGCGAGTCAATTTCTGTATGTCTAAAGATTTAGTAAAAGTAGAACGACCATGATGTGCGTACATCTTTCCATTTTGATGCTTTGCTTTCGTGTCCATTACCTAGCAACAGCCAGTCACACAACAGCAGCTCGATGACGCAAGTGTACAGGGGATCAGAAGGAAAAAAGACAATGTGAACACAAACCAACCGAGAAGGTGGCAAGGGGGGACACTCGGACTTGGGTACGGTCCAGGCAATTGAAGTTTGTAAGCACCCTAAGAGAATAAACACAACCCTGTTAGACCATGCGCTGGGGCGCAGAGCAGCAGAGCAAATTTTTCCATCCTTAAAATACTGTAGCAAAAGTGGATTCGGACACCTTCTTAATGCTTTTGTGCCATGTGCTTTAGACTTTTTGCACATAAATCATTAAAATAGAGCCCTATATGTTTTGTTTGTCTAGAAAATATTTTTTGATTTAATAATTTTTTAAAATTTGGACTAAAAACAAGACAAAAAACTAAGTACATTTTTTGCAGTGTAGTATAATATGAATTCAAATGAATAAATATTTGGATATTTGGTTCAAATGAAAGTAACTGAATTGGTTGTACTGTATGCAGCACACTGCATTGAGTGATAAAGTACTGAAGATAAAATAGAATTGAGTTATCTTTAAAATTGAAGTTTAAAAAAATGGAAAAGTTCTATGAAGAAGTCTGCTGTGAGGAAATCCTCGAGTCAGTTGTGCATTTCTCAGTTTCAATCTTAATTTTCACTTCCACACACTTCTGACAGCCGCAGCCATCTGCCAGACAGTTTATTTCTGTCTAACGGGCTGCTTTCAAAATTACATAATTCAGGTGTTCCTCTAAGCCCACAGACAACTGAGAAAGCCGACTGAAATACGAGTATGCAAACCTCTCCCATTGTTAGCTAGCATTTTAACTCTTGCCATAGTTTTTGGGTCGATTACATTTTTTTTTTCAAAATTCAGGATTTTTCCTCAGAGCCCTGTGGCTGTTTTAAATGGACACCAGTTTGAGAAACACTGCCCTATGGCTATATGATCTAGTTTGGCAGATTTCGCTTGAGCTGGACCATCTGCACAATGTTTGTCAGTGTCGTTTTCCTGTGTAGTTTCTCATATATAGAAAACAAGCAGAGCCTGAGGCCGTGAGAGTCATGCAGAGAGAGAGAACGAGAGGGAGTCAAAGCTGAGGAATAATCCCACATCTTTTCTATTGCTGACTGTAAGAAGAGATAGAAACAGAAATTACTTTAAAATGCTTAAACAAGGATTAAACATTTATAGTTATTGATTTTTAACATAACCATTGGATCAATTGTAGTAGTGCCCTCCATTTTAATATTTTCTGTTAAAGAAATTTCCAACACTATTCTTATAGTTTTATTTATAAAAGACATTCAATAAAATGTCATTCTGTTTAACAGCAGTTGCTAGCTACGTTTCAATCCACCTATTTTAATGCACATATTGAATGTGCAAACATCAATTGATGGAAACACCAAGATGCGCATAAATTTTGAAAATGTGCATAAAAAATGCATGTGCATAACTGAGTAGGATAAACTTTTTATTTGATAAGAAAAGATGCATAGAAACTAAGATGGAAACACTTTTACTGAACAAATTCCAGTATGAGCATTAAAAAAAGTCATGTGAGTTTGTACTGTAATTCTGTAAAGATCATTTGATGGTAAAAATGTGTGTGAATGGACAAACCAGCAGGCTGACCACATTGTAAAGCATCTGAAATGTTGTTTTGGTCATTCTAAAACGCCTCAACTATTTCAGTATTAGTGTTATTATAATATTAATGACCTCCAGAACTGTCAAGAGCGTCTGTGCTCTGCATCTGACTCTTTCAAACGTTCATTGATTGTCGGCATCGTCTTCTGAGGCACAAGTCATTTATTAAATAAAGAAAAGATTCACGCAGCCTCTCCTACCACAGCAAATTACATTTTTACTGTTGATAGTTGGCACCAAGTGACTATTTAGTTCTTGCTCAATTTTTTTTTCAACTTTTGAAGTTTAATTTTTCGCATAAAGTTAATTCGCATTTTTGGATGGAAACATGCAAAACAAAAAATGTTGCATCATGATTCAGCACATCAGATATTTATGTAAACTGAAACGGCATACATATTCTGAGCTGTAATAAAAAAAAAAATACCTTACCCATGTAAAAAAAAAAAAAAATGGTTTATTACTACAGAGTTAAACTTTTTAGCCAGCATGATTACTGCCAGACCTGTTTGCAATCAAGATATCACTTAAATAGGACCTTCCTGACAAAGTGAAGTAGACCAAAAGATCCTCAAAAGGTATAAAGTGTTATAATATATAAATATAAAAATAATCGGTAACAATTTAGTTTAAGTACTATTTCCGATGCCCGATTCACATGGAGCATGAGCGTCAACGCTTGACTGAGGGGCGTGTCTGAAGCTTGGTGCTAGTGTGAACGTTATAGCAGCGTTAGCCATAAAATATGACTGCAATCGCCTACTGTTTGAGCTGGGGTATTTACATAAAGTGATCTGATTGGCTGTCTCTTCCTTTTGCACTTAAAGTTGAGAAATTCCCAACTTCTGCAGCAAACAACACCACTGAAACGATGCCAACCGATCCACAATTCAGTTCGGGAACGCTTGACATCACTCATTTAAAGTGAATGGGAAGTGTTGATGTTGACGCCCCATGTAAATCAGGCGTGACTATTAATAAATGGATAATATACTGCCTATTATTAAGATATTGGCTCATTATGAGTACACATTCTGCATGATCTTATTTTACATCCCTAAAATATCCTCCCCAATACCTTTAGTAAACCCAACTTCTACCTTAATAGCTATTAATAAGCAGTAGTTTTGGAGTTTATTGAGCTAAAAGCTAGTTAATAGATAGTTAATAGATAGAATCATTACACCTTAAAATAAAGTGACTAAATAATCATACACATTTTATCATATTTTAAATCATTACACAGTTCTTGCTAGGAAATGTGTGAAACCCAGTGGATTAAAGGATAGTAGCAAATGATAAAAATGTTAACTGATTAATTGTTTAGGAGCTGCATTGTGATCCTTAAATAGTAAAATAATAGTAATAGTAAATAGTCTTTAAATTTATTCATTCATTCATTTTCCTTCAGCTTAGTCCCTTTATTCATCTGGAGTCGCCACAGAGGAATGAACTGCCAACTTATCCAGCATATGTTTTATACAGCAGATGCCTTTCCATCTGCAACCCCAGTACTGAGTACGTCCATACACACTCATTCACACACATACACTACGGCCAATTTAGTTTATTCAATTTACCTGTAGTGCATTTCTTTTGACTGTGGGAGAAACCAGAGCACCCGGAGGAAACTCAGGGCAAACACAAGAAGAACATGCAAACTCCACACAGAAATACCAACTGACCCAGCCGGGACTGGAACCAGCGACCTTCTTGCTGTGAGGCGACAGTGCTAACCACTGAGACCTACACCATGTCGCCCACCAGCTAGAGTTATGATACTTAAAAAAAAGTGACTAAATAAGCATACACATTTGTATCATATTTTAAAGTATTACAAACTTCCTGCTAGCAAATGTGTGAAACCTAGTGGATTAAAGGATAGTAGCAAATTATAAAAATGTTAACTGATTAATTAATGTTCAGGAGCTGCATTGTGATCCTTAAATAGTCTTTAAATATGTCATCAAATGATTCTTTTTCTAAATTTGCCTGGCGGTATATATTTTTAAATATATAAACAATTGTTGCACTGACTTTCTGTAAATCATGGTAAAAGTGTATGACAGTCAATGACGTTATTACTTTCTTTTTTCAAGATACATGAATGAATGAAACTAGTTATTACTTTTTTTTTAACCATTGATCGGCAGCTGAACATGTGAACTTCTGTTCTTGTGAAAAGTGCTCAACATCTGCAAATGTGCTTTGTACTTCAGAAAGTCAAACTGAATGATGAGACCATAAACGATTTACACAAAGTATATTCCCACGTCTTTTTTTTTTTTCTTCTTTCTCCACTGTGGTTTCAATTTGTTTTCATTTGCTCAGCACTGTTGGCGTGGCTTAACTACAGTGCTGCAAAAACAAGATCCTCCTGTGTTTACTTGTTACATGACAAGCAAAATGACATTATTTGGTGTCACTTCAGCTCTTTATTGCGTGTCTTGCTTTCTTCAAGCTCGTATAAACCGTTTCCCGATGTTAG
Source organism: Danio tinwini (assembly GCA_903798205.1). NCBI lineage: Eukaryota > Metazoa > Chordata > Actinopteri > Cypriniformes > Danionidae > Danio > Danio tinwini. The sequence goes on from CAIGQZ010032545.1 coordinate 9,587,517, forward strand.
CTTTGATCTGAAATGAAAAGGACACTGGGAAGGTTATTGAAACAAACCTCAGCAGAGAGATCATTTGTGGTTCATCATAAATGAACATGTAAATCCCTTTCTCCCATTTACCATGCTAAGGCCATTATGCGATGAAGGGACACAGAGGGTGTGTGGAGTGATTACTTGTTTTTCTCAAGGACCCGTCCTTCTCTCTTTTTAGACAGGACGCTAACTAGTTTGCTTCAATAGACCGAGGAGGTGTCTTTACGTATAAATGGTCTTTTTTTAAGGTAATGGATCTGTGCTTAAATAAATGGCTTGGATCTTGCGGAGCGTCATTGATCGCCGGTTGGCTTTTGATCTTGTCATCTGTTGGAGAAGATTTTCCGAGCGCTGTTTTTGATTAGCTTGTGTCTGGTTGCTGTTGTCTCTCTAATGCATCTTGGCCACATCACTGTGGGCATTCAGACGTTGAGATAAACATCAGAGTTCCTCTGCGTGGGCCGCTGTTAAAATGTTTTGGTTTTTTGAAGTAATCAGATTGATTCCTGGCCTCTTCTAGATTTTTGTACTCCTCCACAGGTTGCATTGGCATTATGAAGCTGCTAAATCGCTAATGTGATTTTTCGCGTTGGTCAAGTCACCGCCGTGTCACTGATAGATTATTCGTGTTGTTGCGGTTTCAAGCACTTTGATGGTCCTGAAGTTGACTTTTATTAAAGCGCACAGATTATAGCTTTGTTGTGGTTATATTAGGGTAGTTTTTAATGCCTCCAATTATTTTCAAGTGTGCAGATTTTATTAATATATCATTGTTGTAGAGTTGAACATTAAATCAAAATGATTAATGATTAATTAATTAAAACACATTGTCAATAAGAAAATTGAACGGGAAATTCTGAAAAGAAACTTAATTTAATGCTATAGCAATTCATAGTTCACTACTGTTATTTGAGTAAATTATTGAATTAGACTTTAGATTATAAAAAAAAATCAACAAATCCAGAATTAGTTTTATTTTTATTTTAATTGTTGAAATTTAAATAAATTATTGAATAGTTAAATGTAAATAATTGATGTTCACTCATGCTTTTCTGCAGTTTTAATTCATTTTTTTTTCAAATCAATTCACCTTTATTTCTTTAGAGCTTTTACAATGTAGATTGTGTCAAAGCAGCTTCACATAGAAGATTATAGTAAATTAAAACAGCATCAGTTCAGTTTTCAGTGTTTAAGTTCAGTTCAGTTTAGCTCAGGTCAGTGTGGGTTAATAATCACTACTGAGAGTCCACACACTGAAGAGCAAATCCATCGATGCGCAGCTCTATAGATCCCGAACCATGCAAAAGCAAGTGGCGACAGCGGCGAGAATAAACTTCACCAGTTGACGAAAGTGAAGAATTAAAAACCTCGGGAGAAACCAGGCTCAGTTGGGCATGACCATTTCTCCTATGGTCAAACGTCTTGTGCAGACCTGCAGTCTAGGCGCCAGAAGCTGGAGAATGCTCAGTAAAGACTCGTCTGTCCCTGGAGCGTCACAGGAATCAGTCTCATGCTCTCCACTCCTCTATGACCACCACAGCAGCTGCGCAGGATACGGCCTGGTCCAGGATTATGAGAACCTTGGGATCATCTCGTCGCTGGTCTTGGATCGCGTCAGTGGTACTGCATAGTCTGAGGGCCTCGGGATGAGTACCCCCAGGTGGAAAAAAGAACAAAGAGAATAATTAGCGTAGCTGCTGTAACTATTCAACAATCGGTCACGCCATGTCAACAATTGTTTGAACATCATTTTCAATATCACTGCCTAATTATTGAATAGAAAGTGAACTAAGTAATGTCTTTTTATTCAATTTGAGCTTTTTTTTTACAAATATGTGTATTGTCACATACAAAAATGCTAGCTGTGAAATTGTAAGCTACAATGTACCTTCCTTGTAATCAAATAATAAATAATAGTTCATTCGTTCATTTTCCTTCTGCTTAGTCGCTTATTTATTAGGGGTTGCTACAGCGGAATGAACCGCCTAGTATTTCAGCATATGTTTTACGCGGATGATGCCCATCCAGCCACAACCCAGTACTGACAAACACCCATACACTCTTACATTCACTCACTCACTTACTCACTCACACACACACACACACACACACACACACACACACACACACACACAC
>CAIGQZ010032545.1:9589686-9640158 GCA_903798205.1 Danio tinwini
ACACATACACTTATACATTATGGCCAATTTAGCTTATCCAATTCACCTATAGTGCATGTCTTTGGACTGTCAGGGAAACCGGAGTACCTGGAGGAAACCCACACAAACATGAGGAGAACATGCAAACTCCATACAAAAATGCCAACTGGCCCAGCCAGGACTCGAACTAGCGACCTTCTTGCTGTGAGGTGACAGTGCTAACCACTTAGCCACTGTGCCGCCCCTAAATAATAATTAATAAGATGTAAATAAAACTTTGGATTAAATGTTAATCAGCCAAAATGTCAGATTTCTTCTTTAATTCATTCACATCTACTGATGGACATTTGTGGAAGACCAATAGAGCTGATTTACTTAGAGTGCTCATTGAACAACCTATGGCCTACAGTTTGTGAATCTGTTGAATCATTTGAGTTGACTGAAGTGTGTGTTTTTTTTAATCAGTTGGCAAGACACAGAAAAAACCTCCAGCAGAGTCTGAAACCTGGCCCAGACCCCACCATTGATGGAGAAGCAGCACTCACATACTACACCAACCACACTGCACAGATAGAGGTAAATCACAGTCGGAGTGAAAACTTCCTGTCATTCACTCACACCTTTAATGGCTTTTCTGTAGCTTTAGTATGGCACATTTAAGTTGAAACACTGCAGGTTAAACACTGTTATTATTAGAGTTTGTGCTTTTTGTGTCTAATAGAAAGAAATATTTTTTTCATTTTATGTTATCAATTGGTGCATGCATATTTCTGTTACAATACATATTCTTTAAGGCTTTTTCTCAATTTGTTTTCTCCTGCATTTTCTCCATTTTAGCAGCACATGCTACTTTTTTCATATCTGATTTTATCTAATTATTTGAAATATTGTATTCTACAAAAGAATAATCACAGTGATTTTTGTGGTGAAAAGAGATATCCAAAATCTGTAAAATGACTAATATGTCAAAAAAAAAGAATAACATTTATAGTGTTCAGATTTTAGAGCTAGAAATACAGTATATCCAAATTATCACATATTTAAATAAACTAAATATGTTTAATTACATTGTTTAAATGCCATCTATGGTTGTGTGTGTGTTTTTGAAAAAGACAACTATGGCTTTGCAATTAATCGAATCGCAATCGCTATTTGAAACGTTATGATCAGCTAATCGCAAGAGGCATCGATATAGAATATATATTTTTTTTTGTTTCCTTTGCCCAGAGCAAATGCGTGACTGTCGTCTGTGTGTGATAGTCTTACTAGCCAATTGAGTGAGCACATTTTCATTCTGCCCAATCAGAGCTTTTTAATCTGCCTCTGATTAGCCATGTTAGTTTGCTGAGTGTTCTGTATTTTTATAAATATTATTTTTATTTTTGGTTTGTATAATAAGCTACATTATTTCCCTAATTTTTTGAGTTGAACTTGTTTACAGAAAAGTAAGGTAACTTTAAGTGCTCCAGAGAAAAATCTGTTTAATTTCTGAATATTTAAATACTAATTTGAATAAATGTTGGAGTAAATTAATATCTTTTCAGTTTCTTTTTTAACTAACTGCATTTTAGCAGTAAGAAGCTATGAAATTAGTATTACGAGATTATTGTGCTGAATCTTGACTCCAAAATTAAATAATAAATCAAATCACAATCGCAATATCTGTCAAAAACGATGCAATTAGATATTTTTTTCCCAAATCGCACAGCCAGTTTACTGAAGTCCGTGTTACTTACCACTGCATTTATCACATGTTTAAGCCAGAGTTTATCAGTGAAGCTTTATTGATATTTGTTCTAGATATTATGCAAGTTAACATGTTTATCTACTGTATATTTAAATAGAAGATCTTTGAAATTTTGTGTTAAAAAGATTCACAATTCCTAATTTAATAAGTCAGATGCAGAAAGGCAGTTTATTTCCTAAAAAATACAGAAAATGCATTAAAGCATATGTTAAACATGACTGATTGCAGATTGTTCGCCATGATCGCACCATGGAGCAGATCGTGTTCCCCGTGCCCAACATCTGCGAGTATTTGACGGAGGAGTCGAAAGTACGTGTTTTTACCACCACAGAGCGGGATGACCAGGGCAGCAAAGTCAATGACTTCTTCCAGCAGTTTGATGATCTCTACAATGAGATGAGGTGGCAGAAGAAGATACGGAGTGGGTCATTTCACTTTAGACAAAAAAATAAAAAATAATTAAATAATAATATAACAATTTATCAGCTGTGTGGGTTTGTGTCAGAGTCATTAAAATGATGTATTGGTGTGTGTTTGCAGGTAATGCACCTCTTTTTTGGGTGTCAAAACATATTTCTTTGTGGGGAAGTATTTCCTTTAACATGGCTGTGTTGATCAACTTGGCTGTGGCTCTTTTCTACCCATTTGGAGATGATGGAGATGAAGGTAGAGATTAGATTCTTGATTCTTTTTTATGGTACATAGGGTTTTCCACATTCACTGTAAAAATGCTGGCTTCCACACAACTAGATTTGTGTTGGGACAACAAAAAGGAATACGATTTACTTATTAGTTTTTACAAATTCAAGTCGATGGAACTTAAAACAATTAAGTTGTCCCCCCAAAAAAATCATCTCATTTTAAATAAGTAGTTTGAACAAGCAGCAAAACAATTTTTTATGCATTTAGTACACAAAAAATAAAAAAATCCATAAATAAATACAAAAATTGCACTAAGGATTTAAAGACATAAGAACAATCAAAACAATACGCTTATAATCATTTTGTATACAATCAAAACAAAATCAGATAATACTAAATTTGTTGCTTTTCGAATACAATTCAATAGTAACACTTTACAATAAGGTTCATTAGTTAATGTTAGTTAATGCATTTACTAACATGAACAAACAATGGACAATACATTTAGTACAGTATTTGTTCATGTTAGTTAACGTTAGTTAATGAAAACACAGTTGTTCATTGTTAGTTCATGTTAATTCATGGTGCATTAACTTATGTTAACAAGCATAAATTTGGATGTTAAGAATGCATTAGTGAATGTTGAATTATGATTAATAAATGCTGTACAAGTGTTGTTCATGATTAGTTCATGTTAGTAAATGCATTAACTAATGAACCTTATTGTAAAGTGTTACCAATTCAGTTGTGTACTTATTTATTTTAACCTATATTGTGGCTTCTTTATGATTATTTTTAAACAAAAGTTGTATAATTATGGTCCTGTGAACTCATCTGATGCTAAAAACACAGTATTTGATCAAAAAACAAAACAACTAAAGCTCTATAACAGAATGTCACCGCATTTAGCAAACTTTTGATGAATAGATTAAAACGTAGGACTGTTGGTTACAGTGGGTGGAAAGAGTACTGAAAAATCATACTCAAGTAAAAGTACCACTACTTGCCCAAAAATGTAGTACAAGTAGAGTAAAAGTATCTGTGGTAAATATTACTCAAAATATGAGTAAAAAGTAGCCTTTCTAAAAGTACTCAAGAGTAGTGAGTATTAAGCTGGGTAAGGTTGATGCGTTTACATGTAATTTAATGATATCTTCTCATCAGTGACATTCAGTCTAAACAGTCTCTGGATTATTGCGTGTAAAGTATCTTCTTGCACACTTTTAATGCTTCCAAACAGTTTGCTGCATGTCTTGAGGTAGTTCAGTATGATGCGATTTACTTTCTGTGTGTGATTTGATTGGACAGGAATCGCAGGACTGATTTTTCTAATCCCCATAGACAGGAAATAAAGTAGTGGAGTAAAAGTACTGATACTGCACTAAAAATGTACTCAAGGGATAGTAAAAGTACATGTTTTTAAAACTACTTAGTAAATTACAATTCCTGAGGAAAAAACTACTTAATTACAGTAATTTGTGATTTGTTACTTTACACCACTGGTTGGTTAAGCATTTAGAAAAAAAAGTCAATGTTTTAAAAGTTATTTAGCTGATTCGACTTTCTTTTTGATGAGTAAAAACAAATCTAGAAAAAGTGTTTTTTATAAATCACATTTCATGGGCACAATTATTTGTTAAAAGCTAAATAAAAGCAACGCGGTGGCTCAGTGGTTAGCACTGTCGCCTCACAGCAAGAAGGTCGCTGGTTCGAGTTCCGGCCTGTGCCAGTTGGCATTTCTGTGTGAAGTTTGCGTGTTCTCCCCGTGTTCGCCTGGGTTTCCTCTGGATGCTCCAGCTTCCCCCACAGTCCAAAGACATGCACTATAGGTGAATTGAATAAACTAAATTGGCCGTGGTGTATGTGAGAGTGTGTGGGTGTTTCCCAGTACTGGGTTGCAGCTGCAAGGCCATCTGCTGTGTTAAACATATGCTGGATAAGTGGGCGATTCATTCCGCTGTGGCAACCCCTGATTAATAAAGGGACTAAGCCGAAAGAAAATGAATGAATGATTAAAATAGTTATTAAATAAATGTAAAAACGTTTATTGATTATTAAAAATAATTAAGTCAATTAAGTCAATCCAGAAAAAAATAAATAATAAAACGGATATTCTACTGAATAAATAAATAAATAATTCAACTAAAATTTGTTTTATATGCACTATTGTCAATATAATCTGAATGGTGTTTTTAAAAAAATACAGTTTTATTATTGTTTATATGTAAATAATGTTCTAAATTAAATAGGCTTTTCTTAAAATAATAACTAAGCTAAAATAAAATTTAAATGCTTAAAATCGACCATTCAAATGCATATTACGTTTCTATTTAAGCTGCTTTGACACAATCTACATTGTAAAAGCGCTATAGAAATAAACATGAATTGAATTGAATTGGATAATTGCAAAAATTCTAATATCACCTAAAAAATCTTCATGTGTTTTTTTTGTTCTGCCCATCAGGTGTCTTGCCTCCATTCCTGTCGGTTTTACTGTGGGTGGCAGTGGTCGTGAGCACCTTCACGTTGTTCGTTCTTCCCCCACGTGGAGGCATCCTGGCATTCCTGGTGACTGTCATCTTCCGCTCGATTTACACGCTGGGTTTAGGACCCACGCTGCTGCTCCTGGGGGCTGCCAATGTAAGGCTAATTCATTATCAACCATCCATGCTTCATTTAAACTCCTCAGCTCTCTGCCTTTACCAATTGATTAAATGTCAAAGTGTATTTTCAATATATATATAGCAAATAAAGTCTTATTAGAGAAGACCTCATGCTTGCTAATTAATCGTTATTACCGATTAATTTCAAGAAGGCACTTGATATGTGGCTAAATATGAAGTGAGATGGCAGCCGAGGATCCAGCATTGCCGTTTTGCATCAGTGTCACTTGCGTTGACAGAAGCGGCTGATGTGCTTGATGTGACTTGAGATCAAAAATGAGAGTGATTTCATGGCTCGCTCACAGCCAACTGAAGCTTCGGCCTTCAAACTGCTGACGCGTCCCTCTGTTGTGCCAGTCTGTTCAAGCTGGCGTCTCCTCAGCCATCATGGCACCACAAGAAGTCCCAACAGAGACATGTGCTCAAACAGATTCTGCCAGTCTGGGATCTGTTATATGAGACGCCACTCGCCACGTCTTCTAGTGGTCCAACTAAGTTAACCTTTAAAAATGTTTTGCCATCTATGGTTGTGTGTGTTTCGAACTGCTCACTGAACTGCTTTTTTCCTTCTTCATACAGGATTTCTAACATGTTACAAATGCTAGCAGTAAATAGCTACTTTAACAGTGATTAGCTAAGTGTCAGAATGTGTTAAAATGTTGCTCTAATACTACAAAAAAATGCTAATAGCTAAAACATGCTAAGTACATGTAAAAAATTATATTCATAAGTTAGCTAGCTTGTTAACTAATTATTAAAATATGATTAAAACAAAAAAAAAGAATATTACACAACATGCTAAGTACAGTAGCCTACATGTTAAAATGACATAATAAAGTTTAAGATTACTAGCGTGTTAACTAATATTATCAAAACTAGCCAAAAAATGCTAACGTCTGTACATGGCAAGTTAAAATTACATAAATGAGTTTAAACATGCTAGCTTGGTAATTAATTATTAAAATAGGATCAAAACGAGCCTAAAATGCTAACAACTAAAATATGCTAAGTACATTAGCCTACATAAAATCCCTCCCTATATTGTTTACTATGCTACTCTGAATATTCGGTCAGAAATAGCGTGAAAGTATGGCTTAGTAATGAGTGTAATTCCTGCACGCCGCTGGCCAAGCTTTAGCTTTAGCTCAACACATGAGAGAGGGTTCTTCTGTCATCTTTAACGTACCCACGCTCGTGTTTTCAGGAGGCGTGGCTTTGGACAGCAGGGGAGAGACTGTGTTTCAGAAATTTATGCTAACAGGTTAGCATTGTGGCAGATCACCTACTGCCCCTTTAAGATTGCTATCTTGTTAACTAATTATTAAAATATCATCTAATCAACCTAAAAATGCTAACACCTGAAACACGCTAGGTACAGTAGTCTATGTGTTAAAATGGCATGACTAATAAAGTTTAAGGATGCTAGCTTGTTAACTAATAGCCTATGATCAAAACCAGCAAAAAATGCTAACAAATAAAACATGCTAAGCACATAGCCTACATGTTAAAATAGTGTAACTATAAAGTTTAAGATTGCTAGCTTGTTTACTAATTATAAAAAAAGATCAAAAAATGCTAACAACTAAAACTTGCTAAGTAAACATGCTAGCTTTATTTTTTTATATGATCAAAGTAATTCTTAAAATGTTAACAACTAAAACATGCTAAGTACAGTAGCCTACATGTTAAAATGACATGACTAAAGTTTAAAAATGCTAGCTTGTAACTAATAATTAAAATATTATCAAAACAAGCATAAAAATGCTAACAACTAAAACCAAAGTCCCTTTAAGGCAAGTCATTTTACTCTGCGGCCATCTTTGAAACACCTCTTAGGCATTCTGTCTGAATAGGGAAACATCAAATTCTCCAAAATTGCTTGCCAAGCTTACGATTAGATTTCATATTAGGAATAACCAATAAAATTAAACAACAACTGAGTCTTTAATTTCATTTCTTAACATTCGAATCACACAAAATCTGCAGAAACTCTCTTCTGGTCCGAGCCCCTCCCCCGGAGACTCATCAGTCTATAGTGTTCACTGATTGGCTCCTATATTAGTAGGTGGGGCTTCATTTGCCATACTACACTTTTCCCCATTCAAAACCATACGAGTGACACGTCTTGTGTATTTTATAGTCTTTACTAAAACATGCAAAGTACATTCTAAAATCACATAACTAATTATGTATAAACATGCTAGTTTGTTTAACAATTATTAAAATATTATCAAAACAAGCCAACAACAACTAAAACATGCTAAATAGCTGCTGAAATTACTAATGAAACTTAAGTATGCTAGCTTGATTCTTAAAACATAGTAATCTTCATAGCATGATGCTAATTGCACGCTATTCATGTTATCATTGTTGTATAGCATAATGTGTAATGTTATGTAGCAACCACTTCAAAACACTTTCACATCTGACGAGTAACACACTAACTGTTATGGTGGCAAGATAAAGGCGAGTGGCAGTTTAAAACATTTATTTAAATAGCTCCTATTATGCATTAAAAAGGTCATATTTTGGTTTTCGGGGTCTCCAGCAACAGGCTGATATGCATGCAAGATTAAAAAGCACTTTCATTGTCTTATAATATGCATTTATTTTTACCTAATTATGCTAACAACTCTCATATGATTTGTTCGGCGATTCATTTCTTTTCAAACCCCTCCTTGGCGTGATGCTAATCTGCGCTGATTGGTCCGATGACCCAGTCTGTTGTGATTGGTTGACTGCGTTCAGCATGAGACAGAGAGAAATGCCCACCATGGCTTATCAACATTGTTGAAGTAGTCAGAGTGCAGAGTATATGTGTAAGCCCAATGCAGAAGTGCATTAAAGCAATGCAGTTAAACACCAGCATATTGCTTTTGTCTTAACCATAAGTAAAAACAGTGACGCACATTTAGTATTAATCCACACAGTGGCAAAAGCTGAACTATTTTGAAACTTGACGGCCGCACGTGTATAGGAACAGCTGACGGTGGCCATAGCAATGACAAACAGCAGAGGATCGCGAGCTCACAAACACATTTAAATCTGTAAACAAAGCAATTAAATACATAATTTCCAAGCTAGAGAAAAACAAGGAGGCAGCTATTTTAATCACACTACTTACACTTGTGAAATGGAGGAAGAAACTGATCCATGAACTGTGCACTGTAAAGTTCCTGTCAAGCTCTGACAAAGTCCCATACATCAATAGTCTTTTCTGATCCTTCCTTTAACAAATGGCCGACGAATCCCCCGTTGTAAGCGTGTAGATTCCAGAAGCACTCGTCAGAAAAATGATGGGAATATGACACAAGGCTGGGACTATACAGGGTGTGCAGAATTATTAGGCAAGTTGTATTTTTGAGGATTAATTTTTTTATTAAACAACAACCATGTTCTCAATGAACCCAAAAAACTCATTAATATCAAAGCTGAATATTTTTGGAAGTAGTTTTTAGTTTGTTTTTAGTTTTAGCTATTTTAGGAGGATATATGTGTGTGCAGGTGACTATTATTGTGCATAATTATTAGGCAACTTAACAAAAAACAAATATATACTCATTTCAATGATTTATTTTCACCAGTGAAACCAATATAACATCTCAACATTCACAAATATACATTTCTGACATTCAAAAACAAAACAAAAACAAATCAGACCAATATAGCCACTTTTCTTTGCAAGGACACTCAAAAGCCTGCCATCCATGCATTCTGTCAGTGTTTTGATCTGTTCACCATCAACATTGCGTGCAGCAGCAACCACAGCCTCCCAGACACTGTTTAGAGAGGTGTACTGTTTTCCCTCCTTGTAAATCTCACATTTGATGATGGACCACAGGTTCTCTATGGGGTTCAGATCAGGTGAACAAGGAGGCCATGTCATTAGTTTTTCTTCTTTTAGACCCTTTCTTGCCAGCCACGCTGTGGAGTACTTGGACGCGTGTGATGGAGCATTGTCCTGCATGAAAATCGTGTTTTTCTTGAAGGATGCAGACTTCTTCCTGTACCACTGCTTGAAGAAGGTGTCTTCCAGAAACTGGCAGTAGGACTGGGAGTTGAGCTTGACACCATCCTCAGCCCGAAAGGGCCCCACAAGCTCATCTTTGATGATACCAGCCCAAACCAGTACTCCACCTCCACCTTGCTGATGTCTGAGTCGGACTGGAGCTCTCTGCCCTTTACTGATCCAGCCACGAACCCATCCATCTGACCCATCAAGACTCACTCTCATTTCATCAGTCCATAAAACCTTTAAAAAAATCAGTCTTGAGATATTTCTTGGCCCAGTCTTGACGTTTCAGCTTGTGTGTCTTGTTCAGTGGTGGTCGTTTTTCAGCCTTTCTTACCTTAGCCATGTCTCTGAGTATTGCACACCTTGTGCTTTTGGGCACTCCAGTGATGTTGCAGCTCTGAAATATGGCAAAACTGGTGGCAAGTGGCATCTTGGCAGCTGCACGCTTGACTTTTCTCAGTTCATGGGCAGTTATTTTGCACCTTGGTTTTTCCACACGCTTCTTGCGACCCTGTTGGCTATTTTGAATGAAACGCTTGATTGTTTGATGATCGCGCTTCAGAAGCTTGGCAGTTTTAAGAGTGCTGCATCCCTCTGCAAGATATCTCACTATTTTTGACTTTTCAGAGTCTGTCAAGTCCTTCTTTTGACCCATTTTGCCAAAGGAAAGGAAGTTGCCTAATAATTATGCACACCTGATGTAGGGTGTTGATGTCATTAGACCACACCCCTTCTCATTACAGAGATACACATCACCTAATATGCTTAATTGGTAGTAGGCTTTCAAGCCTATACAGCTTGGAGTAAGACAACATGCATAAAGTGGTCAAAATACTCATTTGCCTAATAATTTTGCACTCCCTGTAATGCTGAGGTATTTTTGCAAAAATAAACTTTAACCACTGACTCTTCACAGTCTCATCTTTGGGTAGGGAAAATAACACTAACTTTTCCTCACACTTCAGAGCACAGCGTCTTCACGACATGATTCAGCCAGCATCTGCTACAGTGTTTGTCTTCCTCTTTTTCTTTCTACAGTGTTTGTGGGCAGGGCCGGCGGTTTAAATTTTCCTGGGTCTGCGCGCACTAGCAGGGCTTGAGTTCCGTATCAACGTCACACCGACACAGCTAAAGACTCATTACCATGGCGATTCATTCCAACCACTATGAGTCGACTCTTTTATAGATGAATCAATAGTTTTAAACACGGTGCACTTTCAGATTTAAGCCTTAACTGCCTATTTCACTTCACTTAGAGCTGTGTTACACACTACATGGAAGGTCATTTTCAAAAACCCATAATGGGGGCTCTTTAATAACCTAAACAAAATCCAAAAGGACAAGGTAATAATCTTGTGGAAACATTTTAGCAACCACCCAGAACACAAGCAACTAGCCAGTTAAACTTTTTTTTTTAAATAATCTATTTCAACGTTCAAACAGCAAATTTTTACAACTTATTCAACTTCCAGCATAGGTTTTCTCAAGTCAACATCAAACATTGTTTTGTACAGTCTAGTTTGCATTTGTCTTTTGTTCTTCTTTCTGTCATACAGCAAAGAGGGATGTTTGAGTTGAAGGCTTGTGCTGTGATGGTAAGGATGCTAAAGTGGTGAGATAACATTATCTGTATTGTCTTCTCACAGCTGCTGAATAAAATTGTGTTCCTGGTCAGTTTTGTTGGGAACCAGGGCACGTTCACCCGAGGGTACAGGGCAGTAATCATGGACGTCTTCTTCCTCCTGCACGTCAGTTACGTCATCGTCTGCATGCTGGGGCTGTTTGTGCATGAGTTCTTCTACAGTATCCTGGTATGGCTTCTCACCTTTTGCTGTTTGATTTTATTTTTTTCTTCTTCCACTAAATGAAGTTAATGTTTGACCTTCATATACTTTTAAACATGAGGTTCAGGGATTGTTATTTTCTGAGGGAAGTTTTTCTGTTTTTATGGATATTGAACAGCTGTGAACGTTAGGCTGTGAATTATGTGGTTTAAACAATAATTGATAATAAAAAATAACACATTTAAAGATTTTTCAAATTTATATATTTATTTGTTAATTTTCCTTCGGCTTAGTCCCTTTATTCATCAGGGGTCACCACAGCGGAATGAACCGTCAATTTATCCAGCATATGTTTTACACAGTGGATGCCCTTCTAGCTGCGACCCAGTACTGGGAAACATCCATACACAATAATTCTCACACACACACACACTCATACAGTACAGCCAATTTAGTTTATTCATTTCCCCTAGTGCGTGACTTTAGACTGTGGAGGGAAAATGGAGCACCCGGAGAAAACCCACGCGAACATGGGGAGAACATGCAAACTCCACACAGAAATGCCAACTGACCCAGCCGGGACTCAAACCAGCAACCTTCTTGCTGTGAGGCGACAGTGCTAACTAACCACTGAGCCACCGTGTCATCTTTTAAAATTAATATTTAATTTTATTTTGAATGTATATATATGTATGTATATATATTTTTTTTAATCTATTTTATTTTTTATTTGTAAACTTTTTTTTTTATAAACTAATTTTGAGAGTATCACATGCTTATGATTGACCACGGCTGGTCCTGCATTAGCTATCATATGATTTACCAATCAGACAAAGCCAAACATACTGTAAATAACCAGATTTCCTTACCTTAGTCATCTTCGTCTTAAAGAATCTCTCTTCCACCCCTATTCCTGCCCCACTTTCCTAGATTAATATAGGTCAAGGTGTCACGGCGGCTCAGTAGTTACCTCACAGCAAGAAGGTCACTGGTTCAAGTCCCGGCTGGACTAGTCGGCATTTCTGTGTGGAGTTTGCATATTCTCCCCCATGTTCGTGTGGGTTTCCTCCGAGTGCTCCGGTTTCCTCCCACAGTCCAAAGACATGCAGTATAAGTGAATTAAATAAACCAAATTAGCAGTGTATAAGCATTTTAGCACTGGGCTTCACCACATAAACATACGCTGGTATAGTTGGCAGTTCATTCCGCCATGGCAACCCCTAATAATCCAGGAATAGGTTGAACAAACAAATTCGGGGGAGCTCTCGAGACCTACCTGAGCTCAGACTCCCCTGGCTTGAGGTTCTTCTGTTCTCAGGGCTCTCTCTCGGGACAGCATGCTAAACGCATTTTATTATCAATCATCAGCTAAGTCTGAACTCTTGAATTTATTTTATCTTCTGTAAACTGCAGAGAAATTATAATCATTTTTCTATTTTATTCTATAATAGAAATATATATTTTTTAAATACTAAAGTGATGTTATTTTTATTCTGTTAGGGTCAGTATTAGCAAATAGTTTTTAAAATATAAAGTTTTAATTATTTTAATATGTTATATACAAATATTCCTGTCTTTACTACAATCCAACATCATTTGAAAATAGTTTAGAATTAGAATCAAAACAGCATTTGAAACAGTATATTTTGTTGCAATTAAATGCCTGTTTTGAACACTTTTGGCTTTAGAGCAACAGCAATTCAAATGTTAAATATTTATTTAATCATTTTACCATTTCAGCATTTAACTTTTTTCCACTCTCTCTTTAGTTGTTCGATCTGGTGCGTAGAGAAGAAACTCTCCTAAATGTGATGAGAAGTGTAACTAAGAACGGCCGCTCCATCTTCCTCACCGCTGTTTTGGCCATCATTCTGGTCTACCTCTTCTCCATTGTGGGCTTTCTCTTCTTCAAAGATGACTTCCTCATGGAAGTAGACCACCTCCCTTTAAGTAAGCATGAAGTGGACATGATGTTCCCGTCACACTCTCTTCTGTGGTGGCCTTGGAGCTGCACACAGCATAAAACTAATGGTTTTGCCCTTTCGTTTCATATTTTCCGAATGTTCTGCATGGATGAAGTCATTATCATGTGCAACCTTCCTTGTGGGTAAACAACTGGAAAGGGACATATAAAATTAAGACTTTTTTTTTAAGGTTAAGTGCTATAATCAAGTCCTGATACATCTAGTAACCCACCGAATATGAAAAAGTACAGCCTAGCAACTTTGTTTAGATAATCCTTTTTCTGCAATGTGGAAAAAACAAGCTTTTTTAAATTTAGTTTGACCAGTAATGTAGGAAATTTATCTTATTGTACATTACCATCTATTAATCTCCACGATTCCACCCACAGCACCACTGCAGCAGTTCAACAGTTTTGTTTGCTTGAGATTTACTTAAGTTTGCTTGAGATTTACGATATCTGCACCAGAAAGTTACCATGGTCTCTGACTGTATTCATATCATATTCATATTTGTATCTTAGATGATCCCTTTTCTGCAACTTGTTGAAAAATAAGCTGTTTAGATTCCATTCCCCCAGTGATTTAGGAAGAGGATCTTATTATCCATTACCACCCAATAATCTGCACGTTTCTACCCATGGCACCACTGCAGCAGTTCAACAGTTTTGTTTACTTAATATAGCAGCTTGAGATTGACACTATCTGCACTAGATTGTCAGATTGTCTCTGACTGTATTCATAGAGACCATGGTGTTAGATTTATCGCAAAACACTCACTGTCCGCATAGTTCATAGATGCACATTTACTATGCACTTTATATTCAGGTGATGGACTTTTTTGAAAATATAATAGAATTGTACTAATAGTGTTATGTTTACTTTTAAAGGTCAGTACATCTGAACAAAGCAGTAGCATTGTAGTAATTGAGTAATTAAATCAACTTTACTCCACTACAACTACAGACAGTTGAAGTAAAAATCATTAGCCCTGCTTTGAATTTGAGCTCTTTTTCAAAAATTTCCCAAATATTGTTTAACAGAGCAAGGATTTTTTCCACAGTATTTTCTGTAATATTTTTTCTTCTGGAGGAAGTCTTATTTGTTTTATTTTGGCTAGAATAAAACCAGTTTTTAATTTGTTAAAAACATTTTAAAGTCAAAATTATTAGCCCATTTATCCATTTTTAATACTCTACAGAACAAGCCATCGTTATACAATAACTTGCCTAATTACCCTAACCTGCCTAGTTAACTTAATTAACCTAGTTAAGCATTTAAATGTCACTTTAAGCTGTATAAAAAGTGTCTTGAAAAATATCTAGTCAAATATTATTTACTGTCATCATAACAAAGATAAAAGAAATGTTGTTAGAACTGAGTTATAAAAACTGTTATGTTTAGAAATATGTTGAAAAAAAATCTTGTTTCTGTTAAACAGAAATTGGGAAAAAATATACAGGGGGGCTAATAATTCTGACTTCAACCGTAATTGTATTCACTTTAAACACTTCAGAAACATCATGATTTATTTTAGAAATCTATTCCGTCATTGACCATCATTGCTGACAAGCAAGACTTTAATCTATTTAAAGTGATTTCTAACATTTTGGTCGTTTGAGATTTGCTTGTTTTATATTTGACTTTTTGCTGTTTTGTTGGGACTGTCGGTATAGCCTGTAAAGGCTCTGCCTTCATCAAGTAACCAGCAGTTCATTTGCATTTATAGGTCTCACAGAGTCTTTTGAAATATGCAGTTTTTTGTTCGATGTTTGACTATCTCAACTGAAAAATGAGGAGAGGGTGGGACATAGAGAAGCTCCTCCCCTTTAAAAAAAAACAGTCATTAGAGCATCAAATGAGAAGCATCTTGAAGGGGGCAGGGGCATGTCAGATACTGGAGAGCATTTGATTGGTCAAGATTTAAAGTGAAGTATAAATGATAAAAATCGTTGATCCATTTAGGCGGAAGTGACTGCGTTCACACCGAAGGCGACAAGAATGTCAATCTGGCTGCCGTGGCAACAACGCTGTCTGCCTTTACTCCTCCACTGGCGAGAGCATCAAAATTCCCACATTAATCACCTACATAGAGGGTCCGTTGCAGCATATCAGCACATCAGTTAGATTCCTGCATGCAAAACATGCTTTCTAGTGTGAAAATGTTGCACACTTTTTATCAAATTCATTTATGGAAGATCAAGTTGTTGTGTGGTGTGGCTTTACTTCACTTATCCAATATGTGTCCTCATGTCTGTAATATTCTGAAGCAGCAATACTGTTTTGTACTGTTGTTATAATTACCATGAGATTCCTGCTTTTTTAAAGAAAAAATATGTATATAACATTAATGCACATCAACTCGCCAGTAACTTTTTAATGTAAGAAAACATTGTAAATATTTGGAAATCTGGCGACTGCAATAATCAAACCCTTGAGAACAACTGTGGTCAGAACCAAAGTTCACAGTACTGTGTTCTCTGGAATCCTCTCAAGCAGTGGACTTCAACATTCCAATTGCTTGCCACCCATGGATATTTACATTAGATGTCACCTACGCTGTTGTTGTCTATTACAGAATGTGCTGTTGTCTATTACCGAATATTTACCGAATGTGTGAACGAATGTGAAGCACTTGCGTTCATTTAGGAAGGGCACTTTATATCCCAGACTCAAAAGGGCATGTACACTGCACAGGTTGAGCCCTATGTGTGCACATGCCTGTGGGGGACCAAGGTGTAGTGGAGGACTGGCCATCCGGAGCAATACATAAGTAAACATTTATACATATACTGCATCTATGATTGGGAGTTTTACCGGTGGTCAGTATGCAAATATTTTTTTAAATTACGAAAATTATAATTGACATCACTTTTCTATATCGGTGGAAATTTTGATCTAATCACACCCCCTCTCCCGCTTTTACTTCTAATGCTAACGGAGGGAGTGATTCGTTTGTGAACGAATCTTCATTATGAACGACTCATGTGAGCCATCGATATATCTGTGTCTCAATGTGCACATCCACCTTAATGATCTAAATGGTATAAAATTTGGGTGGACAGTTTGCACATTGAGGCTCGGGCACTGTACTTAGCCGAAAATAGTTTCTGGCACCGCAGCGTCGTCTTGTCATATTTAATTAACATTGTAAGCTCATTTTATTCAACAAAACTAGCATAAGCCTAGAATTTAGTGCAAGTTGGCGCTACTTTGCCTCATGGTCAGTGTAGTAAGTGACTGTATTATCATCAATATCGTTACTTGAGCACAAACGTTCGTAACATACAAAATCATAAAAATAAAAAAAATCTTACCTTTGAAATGTTACGCCTTTATGCTTTGTTTTTGTTTTGCCACCAAACCATATCATAGCTCATTACCATAAAGTTGACTTAATCTCAACTCTCCTCGATGCCCTTACTGGCGAAGATGCTTTTCACGGCTTATCATTGCTGGCTCCCATTGAAAACGGATGACTTCCGGCTACTCTGACACGCTTTCTGCTTTCGATGTGAACGCACAGTGACCAACTGCAAGCTTTGGATGTTTATATCAGTTTTAGATTTAGATTGTTAGATTGATTAGACTGTTTTGGAGCACACTAGCTTATAGATATCCTTAAAACTAACAGATTAAAACTTACATCTAAAAAACATTTTAAATTCACAAGACCTTTATAGAGGTAGACAGAAAAGCGGCTTGTTTTGCTTGCACCCAAATAGGGGCAGATTTGACAAGCTATAATAAGAACCATGGGATATTTTGAGCTAATAACTCAACATCTGGGAGCACCAGAAAAATATTTTATGTCTTATAAAAAGGGGCACAATATGTCCCCTTTGAAATTTCTGTTTTAATGAACTTACAGTGATGTATTCAGTGTATGTGTGCAAAAAAGGTAAAGACATTTTTGAATGCATGTGTGTTTATATGATCACACATGCTCGCATCGTTGCGTTGAGATGGAAGAGGACCTGCTAGCACATGGCACCTGTTGCATAACCCAGCAGTGGCCACACACTCCCTTATGTAATCTCTTCCTCTATGCGCCGCAGCACTGGGGACACAAAAGGCACACGCATACGCACATGCATGCACTGGAATACATCAAAAGTGATTGAATAAAATACTTCAATTGTAGAAATACAAAAGCGTTGCTTGGCTAGATGAGTTTCAAATGGTTCAGTTTTTGCTGTGAAAAAGTTTTCTAGTTTTATGACAAATAAACTTAATCAGATCAGACTTTTGAATTGTAATGCTCATGCCATGAATGACTCCAGTTAAAAAAGCAATGTTACTGATGAGTGTTTGTTTGATTTTTCTTTTAGAGAGGCCAAATGTGAATGGGAAGTCTATGAGCTGTGTGAGTGCAGACTGTGCTGAATCCCCGTTTAGTCCTAACCATAGTAAGTTTCTGAACTTAAAGGCATATAAGTGCATGAATGTACTTGAAATGGATAACAAAACAGTATTTAATTCATGCAGTTCATGCAAACAATTAAATAAAATCAGCATTTACTCAACTTCTACTTGTTTCGAACATGTGTTCAAGTGTTGACCAAGTACTTGTTATAGTATTGTGTTTTTTTTTTTCTTACTATGATAGTCAACTGTCTGGTTAACAACAGTTTTGCTTACATTTATTGTAGAAACCAGTTGAAACATTGAATTTTATACATTTTTGCTTAATGCAATCTAATGGTCATTTAGTGATTTAGGTCTTATTAAACTGATATGTTGTAGGCCGAGTGCAAATTACAGGGGGGGTTGGGGGAATTGACCCTCTTAATTAAGGCTTGATCCTCCCTGAAAAACGTCAAAACAAGATGCATGGGGGGGTCAGCCATTTGAAACTGAGAAAAGTTCACTCTGATCTGTTATTTAAATGATAATGTTAATTAAAATATTAGCTATCCATTGTGACCACCCCTTTAATGGTTCATACCTTTGTGAATGCATAATCGCGCCAATCAGTCTATGTGAGAAAAAAGTCATTCAATAAAGTCTGAAACCGGCAGATTTAGAGCACCGATAGAAACCGTAAGTTCACAAGACTGATTTTTTATAAAATATTTGTTTGTTTCTACACATTGTCTAAAAGTAAAGTGAAATTAGATGTACAGTTTGTATAGTTAGACCTAGAGTAAACCGAAATAGCTAATCAATTTAAATAAATACATACATTTGATTCACTGAAGCATGTATTACACAAACTAACATTACCAAAAAAGTTGACCTCCCTAATCGTCAATGTAAAATTCACACACTGGTTGTAGGGCCACCATATTGATCTGAAGTCAATAATGTTATTTTAAAAGATTATTATTTTGTTTAATGGGTGTGCATAGAAAGGTTAATGTTCGAAATACGCTTTACATTATTACAGCACCTCAATTTTAATACTGAATATTAGTTTCTACAAAGCCCCGCCTTCCAAAAAAAACCCAGGCTGCTCTGATTGGCCAGCTGAGCCAATTCACTGCGATTGGCTAAACACCTCAAGCATGTTTTGAAAATGTAATGCCCCCAAACAAAATTGTGCATTGTTTAGTGCCAATAGCCTTAGAGGCAGTGCGCCAATGAAGTGCCATTGTGCTTTGGGCATCTCCAGTTTGGGTCCCTCAAAGAACTTTCCAATCCCGTTTTTTTATGTCTTTCTCCAGCATTGCTTCCTGTCTTGATGTTGTCCTATCCCAGGGAAAAAAAACACACAAATCTTAAAAAAAACTTTAATTAAAATCTTAAAAGTAATCTAAATCTTACAAAAATAACGTTATCGTGTAAATATTTAAGTTTCCAGAGATTCTTTAGCAGTTGTAAATGGTAACAGTTGATAATAAGGATGTTGTTGTTTTTGTTCAACACGATACACCTCTGCATGAATATCCGTCTTTCGCATGAGACGTTAAACTCTGTGTGGCCATTAAAAATCCCATGGCACTTCTCGTAAATGAGTAACTCCAGTGGCCAAATTCCCTCTATCTGCCCTTACCCACCATGGCCTCCCAATATTCCCCATCCACCGAATTGGCTCCATCACAGTCTCTCCACCACCAATAGCTGGTGTGTGGTGAGCGCACTGGCGCCATTGTCCTGTGTCTGCCGACACAGCATTCAAGTAAATGCTGCACACTGGTGGTGGTGTGGAGTCCCCCTCCCCCCTCATGATTGTGAAGCAGTTTGGATGTATAGCCTTAATAAATATATTATATAAATAAATAAAAATATGCTATATAAATACACATTATATATGTGTTTTTATATAGCATTTATATTTACACACGTAAATATGCTATATAAATACACATTACATTACATTGTAATTGCCAGTTGACACCAACACACACAAAATTATATCAATTCCAGGGATTTAATTGAAAAATAATCGCGGACGAGCCCCCGTTAAAGTCAAAATATTTTTTTGTTCTGTCAAAACACACATCACCTCCACAAATTAGAGCCTGCTTTTTTTGCACATGACTTTATGCAGAATCCTACCAGTGTGTCAAATTGTGACAGATGTTTACGCAAGTAATCATTGGTCAGATCTGAATAAATTTCTCAGTTAGACAAACAGAATCACTTTTGTAACTTTGAAGCACTTGCACAAACATATGCAATACACACTTAAAGAAAATCAAAATGCATAATTTTTCATGATCATTTAATGCCAATATGTAAATACTGTGCAGCTTTATTCACAATAGGCGGGAAATCTTGCAATTGAATTGTGAAAGATGTCAAGAACAGTTCAACATTTCCTGTGTAGAAATGCAGTTTCTATCATGATTTGACCTCCATCTCACCCTTCAGCTCGATGATCTTGCGTAATCTGTGATAGCGGAGGCATGTCGTGTGATCAGTGTGTGTCTGTGTGTTTATGCTTTGTCTGAGTGTTTGTTTGTGAAGGGCTGGGGCTGTGTGTCTGTTATAGAGGTTGAGGTACAGAGTTGACCCGTATGTGTGTGTGTGTGTGTGTGTGTGTGTGTGTGTGTGTGTGTGTGTGTGTGTGTGTGTGTGTGTGTGTGTGTTGTTGAGATGACTCATGTGCTGCTGAGTGATTCAAGATCACCTGTTCTTCTGTATATAAACACGTGCTCTCTCTCTTTCTCTCACACACTTTCACCCTGTTTCTTATGACCTTTTCCTGTCTGCCGTCCATCTCTTTGTCTGTTTCTCATGTGTGTTTCTTAGTCACTGCTACTTCTACATTGTAAAAGTCTCAACCTTCATGATGTGTTTTTATAGAATGGGGTCCAAAAAGTCTGAAACCACTAGTAAATACAATTATATATAATTATTTATATTTATAAATCTGAAAGCAATATTATAAATGTAAAAATTTATATTAGTTATATACAGTTGAAGTCAGAATTATTAGCCCCCCCCCCCCCCTTTGAATTTTTTTTTAAATATTTCAGAAATGATGTTTAACAGAGCAAGGAAATTTTCACAGTATGTCTGATAATATTTTTTCTTCTGGAGAAAGCCTTATTTGTTTTATTTTGGCTAAAATAAAAGCAGTTTTAAATTATTAGCTCCTTTAAGCAATTTTTTTTTTGATAGTCTACAGAATAAACCATCGTTACACAATAACTTTTCTAATTACCCTAACCTGCCTAGTTAACCTAATTAACCTAGTTAAGTCTTTAAATGTCACTTTAAGCTGTATAGAAGTGTCTTTAAAATATATAGTAAAATATTATTTACTGTCATCATGCAAAGATAAAATAAATCAGTTATTAGAAATTAGTTATTAAAACTATTTAGAAATATGTTGAAAAAATCTTCTCTGTTAAACTGAAATTGGAGAAAAAACTAAACAAGGCGGCTAATAATTCTGACTTCAACTGTATATATAGATATGTATGTATGCGTGTATGGGTGTGTGTGTGTGTATATATATATATATATATATATATATATATATATATTAGTAAATATCATTATGGTTATGGTTAATCTGAGTAATTATGTTACTTATTAGAATATATACTTTTAAATAGTTTTATTAAGTAATAATTAAAAATAAATATATTCATAAAATAACAATTGATCTGAAATCCTAAATTTAAAATAGTCTTAAGTAATGTGTGGTCCTGGATGTAATTTGAAATCTTAATAGTTGTAGAAATCAATATATAAATGAATAAATTAATGGTTTGGTAGGTATACCACACACTTAAATATAAATGTTTATAAAATATTTTATTTGTGTATAACTTATTATATACATTATATGATGTCTGTAAATTGAATAATGTAAATGAATGTAAAAACATAAACAATGGTCTGATGAAAAATCTAAATAAGATAAAATCCTGAATATTATATAATAATGAATCTGAATAAATATAAAGCATGATTATGTCTAAAACATAATTATCTAATTAAATTTACAAATTATCAAATCTTTTGAAATAATTAAAAAATGAATAAGAAAAATGAAATAAGGAAAAATAAAAAGTCTAAATCCAGAAGTAGAAATTAATAAACAGTAATAGATATAAGAATATATTAAATAATCATAATTTAATGTATGTAAAATAGAAATAGATACAAAAAAATTAACAGATTTATTTATTTATTTATTTATTTATTTATTTATTTATTTATTTATTTATTTATTTATTTATTTATTTTGTATTGGTGGTTAATGAGACCATACAAAGTAGTATACAATATAACATAGGAAACATTACAGATTGTCTTAGTTTTCTTATTTTCCCACTATTCCCCCTAAAATAAAAAAATTTTAAATTAAAAAGAAAAAAATTTAAATAATAATTGAGCAAGTTTACAATAAAAGAGTGAAAATATAAAAAAGTAAAAAGTATTTTCTCAATTCAAATGAGTAGCGGCTTGGACCTGGAAACAGTATTCCATTCGTCACCAATACGTCACGACTTAACAAGCGGATACCAACACCAAGGTAATTTTCCCAAGATTCTTTGAGAGATATCATAGGATTTACTAATCAATATAAATTTAACCTTTTGAATATGTAGTTATAAAACCTTATAAATAATTCTAAATAATGAATATTAATCTAATATAAAATAATATCTAATATATAATAACTAATCTGACTAAATAAGTCTAAAAATCTATAAAAACTAATTACTTGTGCAAATATGTAAATATGTGGTGAATATATATTCATAAACTTGTAGAAATAATTATAATTGTAATCAGGAAATTTAAATATGTTTAGGAAAATAAAAAGAAGTCTAAATCCAGAAATGAAAATAAATATACAGAAATCAATAAAAGAATATGTAATAATTATTCAGAAATAAATATACATCCAAAAATAGAAAGAACTATAAACAAAAAATCTAAACAACCTTTAAAGTTTTCTGTGTATGTACAAAACTGAATAAATAATTATAAACTTTATTAAATAAATAAAATAATTATTATTAATTAATAATCTGATGTAAAGTGTATACACAGTATGTCTATATATGTGATAGAAATATATATATATATATTTATATATATGTGTGTGTTTGTGTGTTCATCCCAGTGGAAGAGGAGGATGAAGACGGCAGCGAGCGAGTGTGTGACACCTTACTGATGTGCATCATTACAGTCCTGAACCACGGCCTGAGAAACGGAGGAGGAATCGCTGATGTTCTGCGCAAGCTTTCCAAAGAGGTGAACATCATATTATCAATATACTCCGACATGAGATACGCCAACAAATCCTCTCCAGCAGCACTAACACTGCCAAAATAATCCATATTTAAAGCAGTGGAATCTGCAGGCATCTGTACATAGTTTTTTTTTTATAGAGCTCGCATCCATTTATACTCTCTCTGCACATCTGTCTATAGGTGTCACATCCACTTTAAAGACACTGTGTTTGAGGCTATTTTTGAGAGATGACTAAAAACTTACATTCAATAATTAGACAATAAAAGCCGTCGAAATAAAGAATTTAGTTACAAAATAATTTTTTTATATATATATTTAAAGAGCCCCTATTATGGGTTTTTGAAATTGACCTTCCATGTAGTGTGTAACACAGCTCTGTGAAAAGTGAAGTGAAATATCCAGCTAAAGCTTAAATCTGAAAGTGGACAGTTTTTAAAACTATTGATTCATCTAAAATAAAGAGTCGACCTCATTGTGCTCAAAGTTTTTTTGTTTGTTTTGTTGTTTCGTTTCGTTTCGTTTTTTTGTTTTTGTTTAATTTTTTTTATTTTAATTTAATGGCTCATTTTTATTTAGTTTATTTTATTTTATTTTATGGTTTTCATTCATTTTTTCATTTATTCAATCATTTCAGCTTAATCCCTTTATTAATCTGGGGTCACCACAGCAGAATGAACCGCCAATTTATCCAGCATATGTTTTACCCAATTGATGCCCTTCCAGCTGCAACCCAACACTGGAAAACACCCATACACACTTTCACACACAGACACAATGGCTAATTTAGCTTATTCAATTCACGTATACCGCATGTCTTTGGACTGTTGGGCAAACCGGTGCACTTGGAGGAAACCCACACGGACACAGGGAGAACAAGCAAACTCCACACAGAAATGCCAACTGACGCAGCTGAAGCTCGAACCAGCGACCTTCTTGCTGTGAGGCGATCGTGCTACCCACTGCGCCACCGTGACGCTGTTCAATGGTTTTATACACAAAAATTAACTAAATATTTTCTTGTTTTGTTTATTGTTTTGATATTATTTTGTTTATTTATTTTGTTATTATTTTGATTCAATGTTTGTAAAAACACTTCATTGTATCCAGTTTTTCAAACATTTCATTGATCGATTCAATTTGAAGCCGATAACTCTCACAAAGGTTCATGGGATATCGTAAAAAGGTGGACAAAGTCAAACCTTCCTCTGACTGTGTGTCTACAGGAGCCCATGTTCCCAGCGCGGGTGGTGTATGACCTGCTGTTCTTCTTCATCGTCATCATCATCGTGTTGAACCTCATCTTTGGTGTGATCATTGATACCTTCGCTGACCTGAGGAGTGAGAAACAGAGAAAGGAGGAAATTCTCAAGACCACCTGCTTCATTTGTGGTACGTGTGGCTTAAAGGGAGAATATTATAAGAAACTGTCATTTGCTGACGGCGATTATTTAATCATAACTGATTAATTTGAGTAAATGCAGATATTCGGCAGAATGCTAAGCTGCTTTTTTTCCAGGAGCATGAAAATATAATAACTATAAATATACTGAATATGTAATGCAAAAAAAAAAATAGCGTGGATAGTACTAATATTTAAAATATATGTATAATGCATATATGTACAGTTAAAGACAGAATTATTAGCCCTAATGTTAAAAACCTAATAGTTTGAATAACTAATTTCTAATAACTGATTTATTTTATCTTTGCCATGATGACAGTACATAATATTTTACTATATATTTTTCAAGATACTAATGTTAAGCTTGAAGTGCAATGTAAAGGCTTAATTAGGTTAATTAGTCAAGTTAGGGTAATAGGGCAAGTCATTATCTAGCAATGGTTTGTTTTGTAGATAATCGAAAAAATATATTGCAAAAGTTTGCTAATAATATTGACCTTAAATATGTAAACAAAAATATATATAAAACTGCTCTTATTCTAGCTGAAATAAAGCAAATAAGACTTTCTGTAGAAAAAAAAATATGATAGGAAATACTGTGGAAAAATTCCTTGCTCTGTTAAACATCATTTGGAAAATATTTAAAAATATAAAAAAAAACAAAGGAGGGCTAATAATAACTGTGTATGTGTATAAAACTGCAAATTTAAAATGTTATTAAATATAATAATTAATAAAATACTTAAATAGCAAAATAATCTATAAAAGATACAAATAAATTCTGAAGTAGTAATAAATTAATAATAATAATAATAATAATAATAATAATAATAATAATAATAATACATTTTATCAGAGGCACGTTTCTAACCACTCAAGGTCACCCTACATAAAGAAGCAATAAATAAACAATAAATAAACCATAAAAGAAGTGGCAGTTAAAAAATAACACCCATAAAATAATGCAATCAGATAATAAAACCATTATCATGTAAGATAAGCTAATCTAAAGAAGTGGGTTTTCAGTTGAGCTTCAAATTGGGATAACAAATTTAAGCCCCGCAAGTAAGCTGGGAGAGAATTCCAAAGACGAGGAGCAGAACAGCTAACATCTCAGTGACCCAAAAGCTGTGGGCATATGGAAGAAGAACGAAGGGTTCGAGAGGAAGCGTAGGGATGAATGAGATCTGAGAGGTGACGTGGAGCCCGGTTCTGGAGAGTTTTAGATGTGGTCAGGAGAATCTTCAATTCCGTGTAAAATTTGATGGGAAGGCAATAAAGCTGTTAGAGAATTGGCATAACATGTTGTATGGAGTGAGTCTGGGTTATGATATGAGCAGGATAATTCTGAATCAACTGAAGCTTATTTAGAGATTTTTGTTGTAAACCATATAGTACAGTTACAATAGTCAATGTGGGAGGTGTGTATGAAATTTAGGAGTTTTCTGGGAGAAATAACAAAATGAGAGGGTGCCAGGAGATGGGTGTGAAATATGAGAGACTCCTGGGAAAAAAACTGGAGTGTTGGCAGGTATGTTGGGGTTAGAAATGAATGGAGGCGTTTAATATTATGAAGAGACTCAATATTAAGATCAAGTTATGCTATTAGTGTGTGTTTTGAATGAAAGGGTGCTGTCAAAGATGAACCCCAAGTTCCTAACCTGAGTCGGGGAAACAGAGGAGCCATGAATAGATAAAGTGAATTCACAGGACCTGGAATGACTGGTTAGTTCCTATGAAGAGAACTTCAGTTTTACTGCCATTGAGGTTATGAACATGTGCAGAAAGCCAGGTTTAAATTTGGTGGAAACAATTGGTAAGACATACTGGAGTTTACAAATGGTAATTATACAAATATAACATATAGTTATTAGCAGGGCTTCATTTGTGCCGGAAAATGCCGGATCCAGATCCGGCACCTCGTTTTACCGAATTCCACTTTCGTATGCGACACCTCTCCATCCTCAGGTAACATGCCAGATCTGTTACCCCCATTTGTTCTGGGACCTCGCAATTCACAAATTAAGCACTGGTTATTAGTATACAAATAATCATAGTTTGGTTTGAACTAGTTTGTATTTTACTACCGCCAACACCAGTTATGATTGTAAATGTATTAATAGTTTTAGTAGAAGTTTAAAATAATAGTTGAATAGAATTTTTGTTTTTAGTTTTTGCTTCTTAATTTTTGTTTGTCTATACAGCTTTTTTTATAGAATAAGTGAAGCTAAATAAATGTGATAAATATTTTCTTGATAAATAGCTGGAATAAAAGACTTTTAGTATTTTTTTATTTGAGTAGTTTGACTTTCACAACTCTAATGTATTTAATATGATAAATTGTGCCCTTGAAACTAGCTTAAGTCAGTTATTTTATTTTGAAAAATTTATTTCCTCCCCCGGACCAAACCCAGCAGACTGAGTAGCAGCTTTTTCCACAGAGCTGTCTTCCTTTTGAACTCTGCCCCCCAATGACTCTTTTGCCTCTCCTCATACACCCCCACACTCTCCTCATAACTTATACTCCCCATAAACACTGCACTATTTAATATTTGCACAATTAAAATTGTACATATTCATTTCACTTCATTGCACAAATTCTTGAATTGTACATATCCACTGCACATATAGATTTGTAATTATAATTATATCTATCTGCATACCTCTGATTATGAATAGCAACCTGTACATATATTTGTACATGTACATGTATTTATACATATACATGTATCTATTGTAAATCTCTGTTCATAGTTAATACAACCTGTATATAATGTTCATAGTATATCCATCTGTAAATATTACCCATAGTTTTTCTATAATTGCACTTTATAAATTATACCTATTTGCTGCTATTGCACTCCTGGTTTGACCTAAACTGCATTTCACTGCCTTGTTCATGTGTAATGTCAGTAAAGTTAAATCTAATCTAATCTAAAAAATATATATATAAAATGTACATATACATATTTTGGCAATGCAGTGGTGCAGTGGGTAGCACGATCGCCTCACAGCAAGAAGGTTGCTGGTTCGAGCCTCAGCTGGGTCAGTTGGCATTTTTGTTTGGCGTTTGCATGTTCTCCCAGTGTGGGTTTGCTCCAGGTGCTCCGGTTTCCCCTACAAGTCCAAAAACAGGTGGTATAGGTGAATTGGGTAAGCTAAAATTAGCAGTAGTGTACATGTGTGATTAAGTGTGTATGGGTGTTTCCCAGTGATTGGTTGCGGCTGGAAAGGCATTTGCTGCGTGAAAAACATATGCTGGATAAGTTGGCGATTCATTCCGCTGTGGCAACCCTGGATTAATAAGGGGGCTAAGCTGAAAAGAAAATAAAAGAATATACATATTTTATTTGGAGTACCAATTTAGTTATTTAGTTTCAATGCTTTAATTTGAATACATGAGCTATAATAGTCTTGCTTTAAAGTTACAGTACCACAAATCCTTATTCATGAGGGTCAGACTGAGGTCAAAAAAGGTCAAGCAAAACTTACTTTGTCAATATTTATGCAAAAAAAGTTAGAATATAGTGCATTTATAGAGCGCTCTTTCCAGCATTTGCTCTGCATTGGTTTGTAAGTGGCCGGTGGTGCAACTCTAAGCGGATGTCATGCCCTGTCACATCCTGTTACTCTCACTGCCTTCCAGTTTGTAGATGAGCTCTGTGACGGGCATTTTCTATTTGATGGATTCAGCTATGATCATGGTGACATTTACTTCACTAAAGAGGACGTAAAGTCTATGTTGGAGAAGAACAGATGTGAGGGAATGTTTTAAAGTGACTGTAAACAGTGGAATGCCATTAATAAATGATTTTGATAGACAGAATGAGCCCTTTCTTTGAAGAACCAATCTTTACTTTTATTCTTGGATTTATTATTTTTTTGTCTGATTATCTTCAGGACTTGAGAGAGACAAGTTTGATAACAAGACCGTGTCGTTTGAGGAGCACATCAAGTCGGAGCACAACATGTGGCACTATTTGTACTTCCTGGTTTTGGTGAAGGTGAAGGACCCTACTGAATACACGGGGCCCGAGAGCTACGTGGCACAGATGATCAAGGTTAGTTGCTATTAAAATATACATGTCGCGAATGATGCTGCAACATGCGATCTTTTTTTCTGTTTTAAAGGGTTAGTTCACTCAAAAAAATTAATTTTCTCTTGATTTAATCCCCTCAAGGGGTTCTAAACTTTTATGAGGTTCTTCTGTTGGACACAAAATAAGATATTTTGAAGATTGTTGGAAACCTAAAACCATTGGCTTCCATAGTAGCAAAACATGTAGTAGGACACATAAAGCTTATATTTCAGAAACTGTTTCTATTTCTGTGATGTCACTGCTGAACAACACTACTATGACAATAGCTGATTATGTAGTAGTAATAATAATGATAATAATAATAGGCGTCATAGTGGCGCAGTGAGTAGCACAATCGCCTCACAGCAAGAAGGTCGCTGGTTCGAGCCTTGGCTGGTTCAGTTCTGTGTGGCATTTCTTTATGGAGCTGGCATGGTCTTCCCGTGTTTACGTGGGTTTCCTCCGGGTGCTCTGGTTTCCCCCACAAGTCCAAAGACATGTGGTATAGGTGAATTTGGTAGGCTAAATTGTCTGTAGAGGAGGAGTGTGAAAAAGTGTGTATGGATGTTTCCCAGTGATGGGTTACAGCTGGAATCCACCGTGTAAAACCTATGCTGGATAAGTTGGCAGTTCATTCCTCTGTGGTGACCCCAGATTAATAAAGCGACTAAGCTGAAAAGACAATGAATGAATGAATAAATAATAATAATGCATTTTATTTCTTATGTGTGTTTCTTAAACCCAAAGTGCTACATGGGCTTTATTTAGTCTTAAAGGTTACCAGTGTGACTCATTTATTGCCATGCTGAAAACGGAAGCGAATCATTTACCTCAGGTGTTGAAAATAAATTTACTAGCAAACTTAGTTTAAATATGGATGTTAGAACTGTGACTCAATGCAAACCAACATCAGTCACTCAGCTTATTCTTTTTATGTCAATGAGGTTTACTATATATTAATTAGATTAAAAACCCGTCATTTTTGTTGCACTATTAGGCTTCTGAATGAATGGTATTGAAATGTTTTTGTTGTGTTGCATGTAATGCGGACAGCCAAATTGCTTGTTGCTGGAAACTTGCCATGCTGTGTGTTGCTAGTACACAGTGCTAGATGAACAACGAGGGGAATTGACGTCATACATCAGCCGACCAGTTACTGTAGTTGATCACAAATGCAAGAAATTTAGTTCTGAAATTGTATGACTTAATGCAGGGACATTTAAACATTTCAAATGTTATATTTTTCTGGAACAGATTTGTCTCATAATTTGGATTTTGTGACTCTATTTCCATAGCAGGTGTATATCTCACATTTCAGTTGTTTTAATTCAAAATTGTGTGATTATTTCCTGCAGTTGCATGTATTTATCTCACATTTACCTACAGTTATGACTTTCTATCAATTTGCACATTTATATCTCACACTAATTTTGACGTTTTCCCTCATAATTTGGGCTTTATTTAAGTTGTATATGCTTTTTCACAATTTTAACTTTGTTTCTTCCCGTTCTGAGTTTGAATCCTGTCATTCAAAGTTAGGTTGTCGCAGAATGGCTGAGATTGTCCAATTTATTATCTCACTTTAGTAAGCATGTGTTTGAATTCAGTATAACTATACAGATCTTTCTGCAGGATACTTTACAATCAGATTTCTTGAAGCCCTTATGATGTTACATTGAGATTTGCTAGTGTAGCTCACTGCAACTCTCACATGGTCGCCCACTGAAGCTAAGCAGGGCTGCACCCGATAAGTACCTGGATGGGAGACCATGTGGGAAAACTAGGTTGCTGTTGGAAGTGGGGTTAGTGAGACAAGCAGGGGGCGCTTAACCTGCAGTCTGTGTGGGTTCTAATGCCCCAGTATATTGATAGGGACTCTATACTGCTCAGTGAACGGTGGTTGTTAAAAATCCCGGGATGTCCTTCAATAAGAGTATCCTGGCCTCTGTCCATCATGGTCCCCATGGTCCAACTGGTTTTATCCCTCTGTCTCCTCTCCACCAATCAGCTGGTGTGCGGTGTGCAGTATGGCACAATATGGCTGCCATTGCGTCATCCAGGTGGATGCTGCACACTGGTGGTGGGTAAGGACATTCCACCCAAAAATGTACAAAAAAACTTTAAGTGTCCAGAAAAGCTCTATATAAATGTAAGTAATTATTATTAGTAGTAGTACAATATTAAAGGTCCTGTGAATTTAAAATATATATATATTTTTATATTAGTGTCAGTTTGTTACTCATAAGTAACACTTATAAGCTAGTGTGCTCCAAAACAGTGACTAAATTCACATTTAGAACATATAAGCGCACCCTTTCTTCATGATTTTGTTGAAATTACATTAAGCATTGAATAAAAATGCACATTTAACAAACACTTTACAGGACCTTTAACTAATTACTGAGTGTTGCCACAAACATGAGGGCCCTCATTAAAGCCGAGATGGGGGAGATGAGGCACCAGTGACGCATAACTAAAGCTTGTTTAGTTTCACCAGCATTTGTTCCATCTTACATAAGGATTTTCAGCTGTTGTGGTATAGCAGGAGGCAGAAAACACCAACTGAATACAAAGTAAAGCTTTTGAAAGATGTAAACTTTGTAGAGCAACCAAAAAAGTCTAAATTCTGATGTAACGTTGCAGTTGTGAGTTGATCACTCGGAATTGCAGGATGAGGAAAAGAAAATTTTGAATTGTTTTGACAATTTCAGGATAATGTCTTCTAATTATGAATTAATGTCTTTTTAATGTTTTTAATGTTTTTTTCTCAAATTTGCAACATTATTTTTCACAGTTGATCATTTATAGGCTTTTTCAGCATTCTAACTTTAGTTCTCTCATTTCTGGTGTAATTTTTTTTGATCTGAGCTTTTTATAAGAATTGTGACTTAATTTTGCATATGCATGTTGTAATATTTTATTTAGCAGTTTTTGTTATTTCACAAATGTACCTTTTTTCTCACAATATACACACAATTTATAAATATATAATATATATAATTGTATATGTATAATATATGTTCACCGGCCGCTTTATTAGGTACACATTACTAGTACTGGGTTGGACACCCTTTTGCCTTCAGAACTGTTTTAATTCTTCATGGCATAGATTAAACAAGGTACTGGAAATGTTCCTCTGAGATTTTGGTTCATATTGACATGATAGCATCACGCAGTTGCTGCAGATTTATGGGCTGCATATCCATGATGCGAATCTCCCGTTCCACCACATCCCAAAGGTGCTTTATTGGATTGAGTTCTGGTGACTGCCGAAGCAATTTGATTACAGTGAACTCATTGTCATGTTCAAGAAACCAGTCTGAGATGATTAAAAAATTGCCATGAAAATATCCCCCACACCATTACACCACCACCACAAGCCTGAACCGTTGATACAAGGCATGATGGATCCATGCTTTTATGTTGTTGATGCCAGATTCTGACCCCTACTATCTGAATGTTGCAGCAGAAATCGTGATTCATCAGACCAGGCAACGTTTTTCCAAACTTCTATTGTCCAGTTTTGGTGAGTCTGTGTGAATTGTAGCCTCAGTTTTCTGTTCTTAGCTGACAGGAGTGGCACCCGGTGTGGTCTTTTGCTGCTGTTGCCCATCTCCCTCAATGTTCGATGTGTTGAGCATTCAGAGATACTCTTCTGCATATCTCAGTTGTAACGAGTTTCTATCAGCTTGAACCAGTCTGGCCATTCTCCTCTGGCTTCAAGGCACTTGCTCCCACAGAACTGCCACTCACTGGAAATTTTCTTTATTTCAGACCATTCTCTGCAAACCCTAGAGATGGTTATGCGTGAAAATCCCAGTATATCAGCAGTTTCTGAAATACTCAGACCAGCCCGCCTGGCACCAACAACCATGCCACGTTCAAAGTCACTTAAATAACCTTTCTTCCCCATTCCAATGCTTAGTTTGAACTGCAGCAAATCGTCTTGACCATGTCTACATGCCTATATGCATTGAGTTGCTGCCATGTGATTGGCTGATTAGACATTTGCGTTAACAAGCAGTTGGACAGGAAATACAGAAGGTAAATAAAAGCCAGAATTGCTAGATGCAGAGTATCCTCAATTCCAAATAAAACATCTCACAATTGTATGTTTTGTCTGAATTCTGACTTTATTTCTTGTAGTTGGAGGGTGTACATGTTATATGTGTTATTTAAACGCCATTTCTGGAAGTTCTTCAATAAAAACCCACTCTGAATTCAGTGTAAATCTTCAGTGCTTTCTGTGGGATTCTGCTCGCTCCGATTCCATGAAGCCCTATTAGTGCTATATTAACTAATTACTGTGTGTTGCCACAAACACGAGGGCCCTCATTAAAGCTGAGATGGGGAGATGAGACACCAGCCACGCATAACTAACACTCATTTAGTTTCACCATCTTACATAAGGAGTTTCATCTTTTATAGTAAAGCAGGAGGCAGGAAACGCCAACTGAATGCAAAAGACTACAGTCTGGCTTTTAAAATGTTGACTGTGTGTGTGTGTCTGCAGTCACCTGAAAAAAACAGATAATGCAACTCTCTGCAAACGCAACTCACCCTTATGCTTAAAAGAGAAAACACCGCAAGATACTTATCAGTGGATGCAGCATTGAGTTTGAAGTGCAAGTTTACGTTGTGGCAGTTGTGTGTGTGTGTGTGTGTGTGTGTGATTATCACTCAGACTGCTGGATAGAGAGTGTGAGCAGGTACTGCAGCAGTCACAGCATTGTTATGTAACCCATCTCAAGTGGCCTGTTATTAGCTCAGCCTATCCTCACACGTGCGCTCCTGTCCCACACACACACACACACACCTGCGACGCCACTCATTATCACACAGTGAGTCAGGCTTCTCCTTCGCAACACCGTTGTCATGCATCATCGACGGGAATGAAAAAAAAAACATCCTCCAGACTTGTGATCAATGCAAGTTCAGAGTTCATGCATTCAATGTTGGATCGGTTTCTCCCAGCTGGGCATCTTGGTGTGTGTAGGTTGTTTGAGTGTGTACAAAGGATGTGAGATGTGTGTGTGACATGGACAATATATAATGACATGGGTATGACAAAGGTATTACAAGGAGATGGTGAACTATGAGGTCATTGCTGATGTCCCCCATTTTATTAATCATACAGAATACTTTTAAATCATACAGAACACCCCCCCCCCCCCTCACACACACACACAGTAGTGTTAAGTGTAGAGGGTTTGAGTAGGGCTAGCGGAAATACAGTTTGTACAGTTTAAAAACAAAGGAAACCTATGGAATGTCCCCACAATTCACAATAACAAACATGTGTGTAGGTTGTCTCTCTCTATGTGTGTGTGAACCGATGACTGCGGGAGAGCGTGTTGCGGCCAGCCGTGCTAATCAAACTGATTATTGCAATCACGCTGCTATTTCCAGAGCCAGTTTGATGGCAGCGCTCTGAAACCGCCTTTCCATTACAAAACAGCAGCTTTATGATAATGTGAGATGAGAACACGTGATCCAGCCATTATTCTGTCTATCAGAAGGAGAGAAGAACTTTAATGGTGCTTTAATGACAGCTCAAGCAGCAAGTCTACAGCTGTGCGAATGTGCTGAAACCTGTTTGCGAATTGCTGCATATTTGGTGATGTATGGAATAAAATAGCAGTAAGAAAGAAGGTGAAGTTGGCTTGTTTTGGGGACTTGTTTGGGTGCTGAGGTCATTTTTAATGTTTTGGTGAAAAGTTTATTATGCTCACCAAGACTGTGTTTATATTATAACAAATGGACAGCACGGGGGCTCAGTGCTTAGCACTGTCGCCTTACAGCAAGAAGGTTGCTGGTTCGAGTCCCGACTGGGCCAGTTGGCATTTTTGTGTGGAGATTTTGTTTGCATGTTCTCCCTGGTTTCCCCTGGGTGCTCCTGTTTCCCCCACAGTCCAAAGACATGCGCTATAAGTGAATTGAATGAACTATATTGGCCATATTGTATAAGTTTATGTGTGAATGAGAGTGTGTATGGGTGTTTCCCAGTAATTGGATGCTTCTGGAAAGGCATCAGCTGTGTAAAACATATACCGGAATAGTTGGTGGTTCATTCTGCTGTGGCGACCTCTGAAATAGAGACTAAGGAAAATGAATGAATGAATTCTAACAAATTAAAATAACTGATTACAGTGATTAACTCAGTGATGAGTTAAAGGGACGTGAAGCCGCCTTTCCACTGCAGGAAGTCAATCATTTCCAATGGAGAGTAGTCCGTGAGCTGAATGGAGTTCTGACTATTCCCGTGTGTGGAAAACTTGGATCCGATTTGAGCTGCGGATTCGTTGAACTATTTGAACTCCTGTGACTAGACCGTATGCGGCGGGCCTACTGGATGTGATGTATTCCAGTGTTGTTTAAGCAGGTCCATGTGCGCAAGACGAGAAATAATAGGTTTTTTTTCGTTATTTTTGGAATCATCTATATTAAAAAAAAACATTTTTTTCTTAAATGAGTAATAAAAAATATGTTTTCCTCTTACATTCCCTCTAAATTTTTTAGCTATCTATGAGTTTCATTCATTCATTCATTCATTCATTCATTCATTCATTCATTCATTCATTCAACCATGGTGAATCCATAGAGAATAAAGGCTCTTTTTGCACTTCTTTATTTCAGACAGCGCAAGAATCAGCTTCTCTCCCATTGTGCATGACAAAACAGAAAATTCTGTGCGACTGCCACAAGGGGGGGCGTATTCCGACGGTCGTGTCCAAAAGTTGTGTGCAGTGGAAAGGCGGCTTGAGCCTTGGCAAGTATGGTTTTACCCATACTCGAAATTAGTCCTCTCTTTTAACCTAACCAAGTCCACAGGACCGAGAATTGAACTTGCAACCTTTCAATTAGTCCAACACCTTAAAGGGCACATAGGTTACCCCTTTTTCCAGATTTAATATAAGCCTTTTGTGTCCCTAGAATGTGCTTGTAAAATTTCAGCTCAAAACACCCATCAGATTTTTTATTACAGCTTTCACTAGTTTGTATTTTATAGCTCTCAACAGCTTTTTGCTGTTTTTGTGTACTGGGCCTTTAAGGCTAGTCCTCCCCGCCCACCGTTCCCACGTGCCTGACAGCATGCCTCAGTCTCCGCCCTCGGCTACCTAACTACAGTAAGAAAACTACAGTAAGAGCTTTCCCAAAGATTTTGTGATGCATTTGTTGTGGAGCTGAAACGATGAGTCACACACAATGTTGTTACAAAGTTACACACACAGACACAGACACACACACACAGCGCAGACACACACACACACGCACACATACAGCGCGCGCATTTAGCTTTGCACTGTCTTTGCACGCAAATGTGACAGGATACAGGTTAATATCCACTGCTGTATGGATATCTGTTACATTAATGTACAAAATAAACCTGATTTAACGTCCACAAACCGGGATTGAAGCGTCTTCTTTTATAATTGTACTGACACGCAGCTGTGGTGGTGAAGTAAATCTGAAGTAAATTGCTGTAATTTATTACAAACATGCACTGTTTTAAAACATTTTAAACTTGTAAAACTCACTCTTGATCACATTTGATGATGATTGATGATCCTAGCAAACTCGACAGACCTTTTATCTACGGTTGCTTTGCACATGTCCTGTCTTGTTGATAGGATTATAAACGCTACTATGAATAAATGTTAATACGCAGCTGTCAATCAATTCGGTGGGCGGGGGGACCGCACTCCTACGTCAAGTTGCGGTCGGTCTCAAATCCGCTCCAATTGGTCCACCGTTTTTATGTTGTTAAATTGAAAAAAAAGGACTGGGTGTGTTTATATCACCCCAATATGATGGCATATACACTATACCTACACATATGTCTGTCCAAACAGCTTGAAAAGTAGATTTTTCACCATAGGTGCCCTTTAACCGTTTTGTTGACTCTATTATTCCAATCTTCTCTGTCACATGACCTTCAGAAATC
Source organism: Danio tinwini (assembly GCA_903798205.1). Lineage (NCBI taxonomy): Eukaryota > Metazoa > Chordata > Actinopteri > Cypriniformes > Danionidae > Danio > Danio tinwini. Next base: position 9,625,567 of record CAIGQZ010032545.1, read on the forward strand.
AATTTAATATGAAAGTTAACAGATGAAGAATTTTACAAGAGAGAGAGAACGTGAATGAGTGCAAGCGAAGGCTTAGTGGATTGTGTGTGTGCGCACATACATGACGGTAGTCACCACACGCAAGTTAAAGCAAAAGTCATGTTTAACTATTGGTTGCCAACAATATTTTCAACCAATTATCTTCTTGCTTTTAAAATCACTCTCATTACTGCTTTGCGCGCTGTGAGTAGCGAAAATAAAGCGAAAATAAAAATAGCATAGTGGCTTACCGAAATAATATCTGTATTTTCAAAATGGCAAAAAAAAGCATATTTTCATTTTTTAAAACCGCGAGTAAATCTAATAACAAGGCAGATCAAGAGGTACTGCACCACTGGATCAGGATAGCTATTAATTAGCTTTTTAGCTAATGTTGATTTATATGCCAACAACTCTTCACAACTATTGTAAAGTGTTAGCAAAAACTTTTGATTAAACTCAGTATATATTAATGATTGACTTGCATGCGTTTCTGATGGAGCTAGCTGCCTTTTATCACTGGACATTAAACGTTAATTAATCACAGATAATTTTAGGATAAGTTATGATCAGTTGACTCTGACTAAACTCCGCTAGCTGTGGTCTGTGTTTCATGAGAAAGATAAAAACAATGTTGTTTTCATGTTTGGTTTTTGTCCTCAGGTTGTATCTTTACAGAAAAATGGGGCGCTTTATGAGACGCGACCGTCACAATCTCTCCTCTGTTCCTTCGTCCTCACTTCACCTTAGTTTTCCCACTTCCTTCAATGCTTTCTCAGACGTTTCATAAAGCACCGTGCCCTGAAACCAATTAACAGCAATTTGCTCCTAATCCCGATTTTTCCCTTTTTCCTATGCAAGATCCCATCGAAACCTCAAGCAAAGACAAATTGCTCTTTTTTTTCCAGTGAGATAAAGGCTTTCTGTCTAGATTTTGATATGAAAGTGCACTTGACCTTGTTCATGTGCCTGTTTCTCAGAACAGTGGTGTGTTTATCCAGTGTGTTTTTCTTGGAAAGGCCCGATTCCTATTGTATGGCGGAAAAGCACGGTGTGTTTCGGAGTGTGAATGTGCCCGTGCCCGGGTGTGTCACCTCGTGAGTGAGTGTATGTTGTTTGATTGTGATTGTGTAAGGGAAGGCAGTTTTTTCCCACCTCTAAACATATCCTGGATCTCTTGAGTGCACCTTGCAGCTCCTGTCAGGCTGACTGTGAAAAGCACCTTACATAACTGCTGTGATGAGACACCCTTCTTATCTCACACACACCCCAGACTACATATACACACACTTACTAATCACATATACACCACACAGAGGAAGATATCTGTACGTGAGCTACTGTGTGGGCATACAACACTTTACAAACATAATGACTCACTGTTATTATCAAAAATACAAAAAAAAAAGCAACTTCCGGTTTCTAGAGTTATCTTTGCATCCTGGTGGTTGAGTTGTCTGGATATTCAACACTGGCTCATATTCATATGAACTATCTGACAAAGTGCTGTTGAGTTTTTTTTTTAACATTATGCATTATTAATCTTAAAATATTCTACTTTTTTTATTTCAATTGACTGGAGTAAATTAATATTTCTCCTGATACTATAGTTAGCAAACCTAAACACACTGTTCAAACGTTGCATTTCAGGACATGATATTTTTATAAACAAATTTTGGGTGGAGCATACGCAGATGTTTTGACAAGGCTAATTCATCATTAACAGTCTGCACATCCATGATGTGAATCTCCCTTTCCACCACACCCCAAAGGTGCTCTATTGGATTGAGATCTGGTGACTGTGAAGGCCATTTGAGTACAGTGAACTCATTGTCATGTTTAAGCAACCAGCCTAAGATGATTTGCGCTTTATGACATGGCGCGTTATCCTGCTTGAAGTAGCCATCAGAACATGTGTACACTGTGGTCATAAGGAGATGGACATGGTCGGCAACAATACTCAGATAGGCTGTGGCGTTGACATGATGCTCAAATGGTACTAATGAGCCCAAAGTATGCCAAGAAAGTGAAAATATCCCCCACACAATTACACCACCACCACCAGCCTGAATCGTTAATAAAAGGCAAGATGGATTCATGCTTTCATGTTGTTGACGCCCAATTCTGACCCTACCATCCAAATGTTGCAGCAGAAATCGAAACTCATCAAACCAGGCACCGTTTTATCAATCTTCTACTGTCCAATTTTGGTGAGCCAGTGCGAATTGTAGCCTCAGTTTCCTGTTCTTAGCTGACAGGAGTGGCACCCGGTATGGTCTTCTGCTGCTGTAGCCCATCTGCTCCAAGGTTGGACATGTTGTATGTTCAGAGATGCTTTTCTTCATACCTCAGTTGTAACTAGTGGTCATGTGAGTTGATGTTGCCTTTTTATCAGCTCAAACTAGTATGGCCATTCTCCTCTGACCTCTGGCATCAACAAGGCATTTGCGCCCACAGAACTGCCGCTCACTAAGAAAATCTCAGTAGATCAGCAGTTACTGAAATACTCAGACCAGCCTGTCTGGCACCAACAACCATGCCACATTCAAAGTCACTTAAATCACCTCATTCTGATGCTCGGTTTGAACTACAGTAGATTGTCTTGACCATGTCTACATGGCTAAATGCATTACGTTGCTGCCATGTGATTGGCTGATTAGAAATTTTGCGGTAACAAGCAGTTGGACAGTTGTACCTAATAAAGTGGCCAGTGAGTGTAGTATCTTTTGTCATTCATGTATGTTTCGCGGCAAGCCCATGCAAATAGAGATGAAAGTGTGCACTTTTTCCAGTTGACTTATAATGCAAAAAGTTGTAAACATCTCAGCTTTTCAGTGTTGCAAGTGCACCGCAGATCATGTGACAATAACCAACCAATCAGCTTCACACTTTTTATGGATTTTACACATTTCAGTAATAAACACCTCCCTTTACCTCAGATAAGCACAGAGCACCCAAACATTAAAGCTATTTTTTAATTTCTCCATAAAAAAACTTGTATGGGTAACGGTTTGTCAGTGGTGGTTCCTTGCAGAGCACAGCTGATGGTTGTTTAGCAATGAAATACACAAGCAGTTCATGAACTGATTGAAAATTGTAGAGGAAGCGTAGCGATATGTGAATGACCCCTTATGTAGTCAATGCCTGCCTGGAACTACTTTAGCTTTGCGTTTATCTGAAAATAACTGCACACCTCAGAAGGCTCATTAGCCCAATTGAATCAAGCAACAAAATAACAAGCGCTTAAATTATCGACTTAACGTAATGATTTGCAGACTACATGTCTGAATTTAATAAAGCAAACAAAAGTTTTGATGGACAAGCCTTGTAATCAAGGTAAAGATACAGCTTAATATACAAGGGCTTAATATACAGGGGTCTGACATTAAGCACTTACTATGAATGAAAGGCACATGGTGAAACAATGTCTAAGCACATGGTGAAACAAACCTGGTATGTACACTTTCACTGATGGCACATTGTATTTATAGTATGTACAGATACATTTCAGTGAATTCACGTTGTTTCCACACACATTTAGGATAATGTTCTCATTTGTCAGGTCATGTTGCTATGTTTAGTAATTCTAAATGGATGTACTGTACTGTACTCTAGGTTTACAGCCAACTCAAGGAGGCTACTTTGACTTTTTGACACCTTGACTTGTTGAAATATAAACAAGATAAAAAACTAAAGTAAATCTTTGCTGCTCTACTGTCTGCTCTATGGATTTTTTTGTCTTTTGTGGGGGGGGGGGAGGTTGGAAATGTGTTTACCTGTAAAAAAAAGGCTTGCAGAAAATGCAGTTTTTGTGTTAACTGAAACTACTGGAATTCTACTTATACAAAGTGAACCAAATGTTATCTTTGTCAGGTCGGATCTACATAAAACATACAACACAAAATTTACAGTTTTGCTTCTGTTTAGGTTTTAGAACAAAGTTTTGAATGTCTTTCGTTATATTTTATGATCTTTTCTGTAATCGTGTAAACACTGCTGCCATTGAAGGTGATTGCCTTACTTTGTGTCCTGCAAAACAAGAGAGGAACGTTTTTTCATCAGGGAAAATGTTTTATCGCACAGCCCTTAATTGTCAACTAATATCAACTGAAGCTGAATAATTCATTGATCAAAACTTTGTAAGTTGTTCTAATTATTATATCAATTTTTTTCATAATTCTTCATTATGAATTTTGGGCTTTACAATGCTTTAAAGTTATTAGAAATAATTCTGTGCAGCCTCCATTGGATGCAAAATCCATCAAAAATGGATCTGGTACTGTATTTTAGAATATAATTTGATAAATATTCAGGACATACATTCAAAATTGTAATTAATGTGAATGTTTTAGTTCACACACGACCACAGAACCTACTATTGTAGCTTCTGTACTGTAGTTACAAGTTCAAGTGAAAAATAGATCAATGTACTGTTAAATACTTTGTAAAATAAAACAAATTATAGGATATAATAACTAACAATAAACATGTATTTGTTTCAATACGCAACAAAGCCCTTTAAGAACATGTATAAAAAATAGTAGTGTACTCTAAAATAATATAATAATTCTGCTGTATGATTAACCATTATGGCAATTCGAAGGTATAAATATTCAGAACTCTTCAGTGTTTTGTCATTTTGATAAAATAATGTTAGTTTATGTTATACATAAAATGTAAGAAATGTCAGGGTGCTATATCTATATGGGCTTCTTTTTAGCAATTACTCCAAAAAAAAAAACGTCTGCCTTGGTATTTCTAGAGTTAAACATCATTCTGTCAAATGGTTTTCTTTGCTAGATATTTAATTCAATTCATCTTTATTTCTACAGCGCTTTTACAATGTAGTTGTAGTAAATTGAAACTGTGTCAATCCAGTTTTCAGAGTTGAAGTTCAGTTTAGTGTGGCTTAATTTTCACTGCTGAAAGTCCAAACACTCAAGAGCAAATCCATTGATGCGCAGCTCCACAAGTCCCAATCAAACAAGCCAATGGCGAGAACAAACTTCACCAACTGACAAAAGTGAAGGGAAAAAAAATCCTGAGAGAACCAGGCTCAGTTGGGCACGACCATTTCTCCTCTGGCCAAACTGCTTGTGCAGAGCTGCATGCTCTCATGCTCTCCGCTCCGCAATGACCGCCACTGCATCTGCTCAGGATACGAACTGGTCCAGGATTATGGATACCTTGGCATCAACTCTTCACAGGTCTTGGATCACATCAGTGGCGCTGCGCAATCACTAGAGGCCTCGGGATGATTATCCCCAGGTGGAAATAGAGAATAAGAAAATAATTAGCGTAGCTGCTGTTCATAGTGTATTTAAACAAGACATATCAAATATAAATGCAAAATGAAGTGCAAGAAATGAAAATAGCAGTTGTATAAACAAACATAGATACAAGCATGTAAATCATATGAGTATTCCTAACAAAATGTCTGGTGCATTAAAACAGGAGGAGTGTGTCCTACAGGTGATTTGTCAAGCCCACTCATCTGCATGGAGTAAACTCGTGCATCAAACCATTATGTGATGCATTCTGCAAATGGTGACAAAATAAATGGCAAAGTCATAAGAATTGTGCTGTAAATCATGATGTAAAAATGACTTTATTTTCAATTAAACAAATGCAGCATAACACATGCATAAGAGACGCTTTGGAAGCAATAAAAATTGTTCCCGACCCCAGACTTTTGAACAGTAGTGTACAGTATACTTGCATTGTTTTTCCCCATGACCCATTCCAAACAGACTTGTGACCCAATTTTTGCAGCCCACCATGTGCCTCAGCTTTTTTCGAGCGGCAGTTACTCATTGACAACACGCTGTGCTTTGGTGCGCTTCAGTCTTTGAGGCCTTTAAGAGCAGCTGTTATGCAACAAAACTCTACTGCTGTACATGGAGAGTGCGAGACTGTCAGAAGGGAAAACATCCTTCAAGAAGTCATGTCGATAAACTCTACTACAGCCATTAAAGATGGATTTGTAACACATTCAGATTTTTTTTTTTTTTTTACAGAGATTTACTGTCATACTTCAGACCACCTGCTGTTAGTTGTTAGTTCCTGTTAACGTCTGTAATGTGCCTCAGTGTTTTGTTAGACTAGGTAATTATTTAGCCGATTTATGTGTATTTATTTAGCAGATACTTGTATTAAAAATCATTCATTAATTTTCCTCCAGCTTAGTCCCTTATTTATCAGGGGTCGCCACAGCAGAATGAACCGCTAACTATTCCAGCATATGTTTTACGCAGTGAATGCCCTTCCAGCCGCAACCCTTTACTGGGAAACACCCATACACATTTGTGTTCACACACTCATACACTACGGTCAATTAAGATCATCCAGTACACCTATACTGCATGTCTTTGGACTGTGGGGTAAACTGGAGCACCTGGAGGAAACCCACGCAACATGCAAACTCCACACAGAAATGCTAACTGGCAGAGCCTGGACTCGAACCAGCTACTTTCTTGCTGTAAGGCAACAATGCTAACAACTGAGCCACCGTTCTGCTCTATTAAAAATCACCTACAGATAATTAATTAAAGTGAAGAAGCAATAAAACAGAAAAAATAAGCATAGAGATTTTATTAAGGATGCAGTTAAGTGCTCAAAGAAGAGAGAGATCTCTTTTTGTCAGGGATTCAGCATTTCAGATGGGCTTTGGAAGATCATTGCCCAGCTAGGAACAGTGAATGTGAAGGTTCTGGAAAGGGATTGTTCAAGATTTCTATTAGCCATTTTTAGAAAACACGTATAAACATAAAGTTTGGTCATATTTTGTGAAGGTCTCTCTTTAACCTCATTTACACTATGAGCGACTCACAGCTGCAAAGCAACTTTCCGCGACCTCCGTCTACACAAGCAACAGCAACTGTTGGCAACCAAGTGGGCATGTTGAGTGACTCGACACAGTTGAGAATCCTTCAATTTTATGCAAATGAAGAACGACTTTCTTAAGCAACAGCCAATATGAGCTAGGCATGGGACGATAATCGTTTTAAAGGTGTACCGTGGTTTGAAAAGGTCAAGGTTTTAATACAGTCAATATTTCTGTAATACCATTCCTAAGGTATGTGTAAGATTTTTTATTTACATTTTTTTGTTTTGTTTTTTAGGACAACAGTATCTCCAGCAGAAAAAAAAATATCCAAAGATGCCAATTTAAATTGTAAAGAAATCTGTGTTTTTGAAACTAATGAAGACAGCAGAAGTCAATGATTCATTTGAATTATTTAGCCTGACACCTTTACTGCTCCAAAATATTATAAATCTTTCAAAAAATAAAATCTATTGTTTTTCAAAGGGGAAAATGTTTTTTGTTTTTTACCCAGAATATACAGTATTTTAGAGCAGTAATCACAATACCGTGATACCGTGAAACCGTGATATTTTTATCCAAGGTTATCATACCATCAGAATCTTATACAGGTCTATGCCTAATAAGAGCACCAGTAGAGTTCACGTGATCCTCTCGTAGCTGCAGCAGAGGCCGGTTGTATCTCTGTGCATGTAGACCTACACAGACATGTGTTTGCAACAACGAAGTCGCTGCTAGTGTGAATAAAGCGTTATGCTCACTAAAGGCTAATTTATACTTCTGCATCAAGAGTACACGTATGGTCTGGCACAGCCTTCGCGTGGTTGCATAGCCCTCACTGTAACTGACGCTGACCTCTCAGAAAATGTAACTACACGTCGCAACGATGCATAGTGCAAGCTCTGTCATTGGTCGCTTGGTGTGACGATTGTGGGTGGTGCTGAGAGCCGCAAGCCAGATGGAGTGAATGTTTACAAGTGTCGAGTCCCGTGAGAAGCTCCAGATGGAAACTTTTGTTTTGTGTTTACCTTATGATTAAGGTAGTTGTTGCACGTCTGCCGGTTCTTATCTCTGAATGAGTGAGTTTTAGCTACTTGTAGCGGTTAGAAAAAACAAAACACCCGCAAAAAAACTTGACACAGAAGAAAACAAAAACCTCACTGACAGCTAGCGTTTCAGAAGTGTTATTGCAGAGCAACACAAACAGCATGCAAAAAGTATATATGTATGACTATACACAAGGCAGGCGCTGTAGGTTACAGAGATCACTAAACGCAGAAGCATAAATCAGCCTTAAGACTGCAATTATTTGATCAAAAACAATAATATTTTGAAGTGTTGTTGCATCAAAGTAATGTTTTTTAATAGATTTTAAAAATTTATTTTTATAAATGTACACTTTTAGCTTCAGTAGTAAATAATCCTTTTCAAATAATAATAATTTAATCAATGCCCATGAAACTATTATTATTATTATTATTATTATTATTATTATTATCATCATCATCATCAAAGGTACTTAATTATTTTGTCAACTTCTATCATTTTTCCAGGAATTTTTAAACTCTTAGTCAGCACCAGGATGTGGATGCACTGGAGTGCTGTTTTTGCACATTTCAGTGTTTACGAATAGATTACATCAAAAAAGAACATGAGTAATCTTGACAAACTATACATCAATCTGAAGCTACAACCCTCAAGCAGCCATTGTAGCTAGTTGTTTTATTAACGGGAAGCTTATAAAGAATGTATTTGCTATATTTGTTCAAGTTTTACAGAAAACACTTATTAGATATGGAGTACATATACATCAGGGTTTATTTTTAAAGGTAAGAGTCCTGAGAACAACATCCCATCGAACACATTTAGTTGTATGTATATATATATATTAGAGAGATTAACTTTCTGATGATTGTGCAAATATACAGTCAGCCGTGAGGGCTTGACAGTATATAATAAAATGTGTTTCAATGATGTTATCTGCAAAACAGCTAAGAATATTTTCTGGATATTTTCTTTTAAAAAATTTACATTTATTTTTGTGTGTTTGCTTCAGGAGAAGAATCTGGACTGGTTTCCTCGAATGCGAGCCATGTCTCTGGTCAGCTCTGAGGGAGAGAGTGAGCAGAATGAGATCCGCTCGCTACAGGAGCGTCTGGACACCACCGTGTCTCTCGTGGCTCAGCTTTCCAGTCAACTGTCTGAGCTAAAAGAACAGGTAAAAGCAGTGTTTCTCCTCACGGGGCATCTGAAGTGTGCACTATTAAGTGGAAGTGCGTCATCAGCGGGGTGAGGGTGCGGTTCTGTTGCCCCGGGGCGATACGGATGTTCAGTGAATCGCTACCATCACCTGCCTGGCCCACATGTGATCCACACAAACACTTTAACCCATTCACATGACACAGCGAAAGGCAGAGCTTAGGATGACGTTAGATTAAAAAAAATAGATGTTTGTTTGACTTCAGTGCTGAACTCGGGACACAGAAACTGCAAAGTCATTGAGAATAGGCACTGATCCAAACCAGTGAGTCGGAAAGAGTGGAACCAGAACTATTAAGCACACGGCGGTGCCTCTCACATCCTCCAGCCGCCGGTCACGAGGAGAGGCCTTACTGTAATTCTCCTGCTGGATGTTAAATAACTTATTAAAGTGATTTCTCCTCCGACAGCCAGGCCTAATTAAACAGATCCTCCTCACCTCTCAGCTCCAAGCAAGGCTCAGATCCAGTGAAATCCAAACTCGTCATGTGTTCAGGCAAACAGATTTGTTCTGATTCAGTGCAGAACAGATTGTTCCGTCCCTGTTTTTATGTTTAAACTTATGTTTGGTTGGTCTTCTTTTTTGTCTGGAACAGCCATGGGGTTAAATAGATGTAGTATAGGTATAGTTCAGACAGAAATGGCAATTCTGTCCTTTTCATTTAGCTTCAAATGCGTTTGACTTTTTTTTTCTGTTGAGTGTATTTTGGGATTTCTGGCAGTATTAGTTGTTTAACGTTAATTAAAACAGTGGTTCCCAAAGTGACTGTCGGAATCCCCTGTGGGGTCATGGAACAATGATGGGGTCGCTTGGTGATTTCCAAAAGTCAAATAAATTTAATTAAACTATTAGAATTACCATATTTTAACCACAACTCACAGAAGATAAAAATAGTAGTTTTTAATAGTAAAAAAACATAAACATGCAAATAAAAAGCCATCAGCCTTGAAATTATTTTTCATAGGATTGGTTTGTTTACGGTAGATTAACAACGTCAGCTGCAGCAGATTGATTTTATAGCACCAGGTTCAACTTTCTGACACCTTTATGGCAATCAAATACATTAAAATAAATACAGGCCACAACTGAATATTGAGAATGATCTCTGATTAGCGGTCTGCAAAATTTAACCAACAAGTTTGTGCTGAAACTTGTGCTGAAAACATTGTGTTCACCAGTCTCTTTAGTTGAGGTTAATATTAAACAAATGAATAAATGACTATAAAAATGATATGTTCGTTAACCTGTTGCACTTTTTTGTGTTGTCAATATGCTCGTGTTTATATAGGCCTATTGTGGTATGAGCACATGAGTGGTGTAAAGTAACTAATTACAAATACTCAAATTACTGTAATTGAGTAGTTTTTCTCAGGAATTGTAATTTACTGAGTAGTTTTTTAAATGTCTACTTTTACTTTCTCTTGAGTACATTTCTAGTGCAGTATCTGTACTTTTACTCCACTACTTTCCTTTAACCTGCAGTACTTACTTTATTTTTCTTGTCCATGGGTATTTGAAAAATCAGTCCTGAGATTCCTGTCCAATCAAATTGCACATACCATAGAAGGTAAATCGCATCATAATGAACTACCTCAAGATGTTTGCGCTTTATTATTGCAGCAAACTGTTTGGAAGTATTAAAACTGTCAATGAAGATGTTTATCTTTACGCACATTGACCCAGAGACTGTTTAGACGCATGTCACTGATGAGAAGATGACGGATGTTTACTGTATGATGACCAAAATGGCCTTAAACACCTAGCAGGCACAGGACGTCAACATGACGTTAAACCCTAACGTCATGGGGACTTTGCATTCTGTTTGGAAATGAAAATCGGCATGACGTCAGAACTCAACGTCAGGCTAATGTCCAACCTAAAACTAACCAAATATCAACGTCTAATGATGTTACAGCTTGACATTGTGTAAATGTTACCCCGATGACTATCTATCAGACGTTGGATTTTAGTTGTCGTACCTGATGAATAAATGTCAGTATTTGACGTTATATACAGTATGACGTTGATTGAAGATGTTGGTTCGACATTGGATTTTGGTCACTTTCTAACAACCTAAAATCAACCAAATATCAATGTCATTTGACGTCATTATTGGACCTCAAAATAACGTTGTCCTTAGCTGCTGGTTTGACAAATATTTTGGTCACCTGACATTACTACAACCTAAATCTAACCTAATTTTAATGTCTCATGATGTTGTGTGCCTTCTGGGCAATAACTAAATGCAGTACAGAATGTTGCGTTTACACACACATGCACAAATTACAGCAATCCGTTTTTGACAGCATAATACTCACTACTCATTCCTCTTGAGTACTTTTAAAAGGGCTACTTTTTACTCATACTTTGAGTAATATTTACAACAGATACTTTTACTCTACTTGTACTGCATTTTTAGGCAAGTAATGATACTTTTACTTAAGTATGATTTTTCAGTACTCTTTCCACGACTGGTCACGAGTCACTGGCATTGTTATTTTAGGGGTCGTGGGCTGAAAAGTTTGGAAACCACTCATTTAAAAGACATTTACTAGTATTTTACTGTAAAACTGCATGGACTTTTTCATTAGATCTGTTACAGTTACATACATTTGCATATAGAGTTATGCAGCTTACTGCTTATCAATTACAGTGTTTTACCATAGCGTTTGTTTCCACCTTATTGTTCAGGTAAGAGCGGGTGCAGCCATTTTAACATAAATATCTTAAGATTTCTGGTCTCATTAATTCCCATGATTTCCTTAGCCCTACAAAACAGCTTATGTTGTACACTCATATTTTTTCATCATATTATTTTTATTTGAATGTGTTGTCATAAGGGTGTTACCCCTACTGACTTTTCATAACCATGGAGTCAGGACCTCAATTTAACATCTCATCCGAAAGACGGTGCTCACTGAACAGTATAGAGTCTCCAATAATATACTGGGGTGTTAGGACCCACACAGACCGCAGGTTGAGCGCCCCCTGCTGGTCTCACTAACACCACTTCCGGCAGCAACCTAGCTTTCCCATGTGGTCTCCCATCCAAGTACTGACATGGCGCAACCCTGCTTACCTTCAAAGGGCGACCATGTGAGAGTTGCAGAGAGCTAGCTACAGGCCAAATGTAAATTTATACTTGAAATTTTTGGGATAACATGAAAAAAAGGCAGTCATAAAAAAAATAATCAACTTTCTTCAGCAATGAATATTTAGAGTTTGCATTTTACAGTTTGTATTCATTTTAAGAGACACGGAATCTGATTTTGTTCAAGTGAGATGAGTGATTACATTTTAAGCAATAACTAATCATGTTTACTCATTGTACAGAAAAAATACATCTGCACCTACTCCTGATTTCTCTCAACATGGAGAAAGGAGCATAAATGTCAGTCAGTAAAGAGCAAAACAACTGGCATTTCTTTTTTGGAAAAATAATGATCAGATATTTTCTGGAAGATGAAAAATAATGACTTTTTACCTTTAGTAGTTACCTTTTACTTGGAAAAAGTAATCTGATTACTTAAATCCCAGTGCTTGGAAATTTATTACTTACAACAATGATGATCACTGCGGTTAAAATTATGACACGTTTTAAATATGTTAATCAATGAAATGCAGTCCTGTCAAACAGAAACTACACATTGTCAAAACTCTTCAGATATACAGTGTTTGTGTTGGTTTCACAAATTTGTACATTGCCTAACAGAAAGCTGCTTTATTTACAAGTGATATCTGTGTGAGCTTGGATTTCTTTAACCTAGATATCTAAATCACCAGTGATTCCCTCAAGCTTTTCTTATTGGTTTTTCCTTTTTTTTTTTTTTATAAATATAAGTGACTTTCCTTTTTTTTTTTTATATAAATATAAGTGACGATATGTCTGCGGATCATATGACTTGATAAAAAAACCTAGAGGTCTTGTAGTAAATTATAAAAATACACACAATCATATCCAAAATGTTCTCATCCACTTTTTCTTATTCATATTTTTACGAAATAAACAACAGCCTCAACAGTCATATCAAAAATCTTCAAATTATATTTACCACAAATTTTATTTTAATTTCTTGAGGAAGGCATTGAGGCAAAGTAGTGGTCTGGGTTTTGACATCACAACTGGACAAATGAACAAACAGCCAGTGATTGGTTTACAAATGTCACTATGATGGCCGCTCGTTTATGCTCCTATCTCTATTTAAAGTGTATGTTTGTATATTTTTCCAGATGACGGAGCAGAGAAAGAATAAACAGAGACTGGGTTTCCTCGGACCACCCCAAATGAACCATCAAATCGCCCCCGCGCTCTGAGGATGGACATCGAGCCTGTAAACACAGACAGATGCAGAGCTTCACACCATGATCCACACTACACTCATGGTGATCTCACACTTTACATCATGACATGACAGATCCAGAAACACAAATGACTACAGACTTCATTTTATAAGTCTTTTGTCATTTAGATGTTCTAGACGGAGCATGTTTGTTTGGAAAATCAGCCAATAAGGGCTCAGGCACTGTTTTTGTTTTAAGCGTCAAGTATTAACTCACTTTTTAATTGTCGCGTTTATAACAGGAGAATTGCTGAAACTGGACTTTGGTCTGTGCTGGAATAACTGGAGAGATAAAGTGCCTTTAAATAGTTTCATAGTTTTTTTTATAATTCGCAATAACTTTAATGAAATGTGTAAGACTGGAAACGTTCTTGTGTTGTAATCAAGACAATGATTTCACTCTCTACAAAGATCGGAATGCTAGTCTTAACTCTTATGTGATGATGATGATTTTTAATAATGTATTTTATAATGAGGTGTGACTAGCATGTTTGTGTTCGCCTTATATAAAGTTGTACAGAAAATAATAAAGAATTTATATTTGGTATTATAATGGTTGGTTTCACTAAATGTTGTGCAAAATGATTTAAATAGTGATTTACTTATACATATATACACACACAAATATATATATATATAAATATATGTATAATATAAATATGTATATATATATATATATGTATATATATAGCCCATCCTCCTCAAGGTTGGACGTGTTGTGCATTCAGAGTTGCTCTTCTGCAAAACGAGTGGTTATTTGAGTTACTGTTGCCTTTCTATTAGCTCAAACCAGTCTGGCCATTCTCCTCTGATCTCTGGCATGAAGGTATTTGCGCACACAGAACTGCCGCTCACTGGATATTTCTCTTTTTCTGACCATTCTCATAAAAATCCCAATAGATCAGCAGTTTCTGAAATATTCAGACCAGTCTGTCTGACACCAACAATCATGCCACATTCAAAGTCACTTAAATCACCTTTCTTCCCCATTTTGATGCTCGGTTTGAACTGTAGCAGATCATTTGACCATGTCTACATGCATAAATGCATTGCGTTGCTGCCATGTGATTGGCTGATTAGAAATGTGCGTTAACGAGCAGTTGGACAGGTGTACCTGATAAAGTGGCTGGTGTTTGTGTGTGTGTGTGTGT
>CAIGQZ010032545.1:9657272-9667579 GCA_903798205.1 Danio tinwini
CACACACACACACACACACACACACACACACACACACATCAGTTTAATCTTATTTGCAGTGCAGCAAACCTCCTAAGTTCTACTCTCTGCCAGGCTTGTCATGAGCCAGTCATAACCCTCGTGTAATCAGCATTGTGCAACTCAGCATTGACTTGTCATCTGATAATATATTGACTGCTGCTGCAAATTGAATAGTTTGACCCTCCTCCCTTCCAGATATCTTTATCTTCACGTTTTTTTATCTCGCTCTATTCTCTTCTGTCTCTCTGTCTCTCTCTCTGTCTCTCTCTCTCTCTCTCTCTCTCTCTCTCTCTCTCTCCCTGTGTGTTTTCCCCGCTCTTTTTTTTTCTCAGCATGATTGGAGTCTTGTGACTAACGTGTGGTATCTAATTTGATTGTTTTTCCCAGGTTCTGAGGCGGAAAAGTCTTGGTGACCTCAGCGTTTTTCTCCTGGAACAGCAGCTTTGGTCTCGTGAGACCTGAACTTAAGATGCTCTCTGATCTACCTTATGGCTGCAGAATAATGTATGTATAAGTGTGTGTGTCTGTGTGTCAGACTTAACATAGTCATCCTAAACAGTAAAGACATTGCTTTAGAATTTCTTGCCACATTAGCTAATGTTTTACATTATAAAAGAGTTGTATGACAGGATTATGTGCCACAGTTGAGCAGGGATTGTTTTTTAAATCTTTATACTGTTTTTATTTTTTATTAATTTTTATGTATTTTTCATTTCAGTCATGACATAATATTTTTCAACTAAAGCTGTATTGTATGATCACCATATATTGATAAAAACTTTTAGAGGAAACTTTATAGAAACATATAATCTGAGATATAGCAGTATTAACCCACTTGTTTAATTGCATTTATTAATTTTTGATTAAATTGTGACTCATGATTGATAAATAGCAATACAAATTAGGGATGTCCAGATCTGATCATATAATTGGAAATCAGGCTTAATCACATGGTTTCAGACTCAATCGGAATCGGACATTACCTCCTGATCAGGACTCAAATATATATATAGTGTGTATATATACACATAGTTTTGTGGTGGCACAGAGTTAGACCTCTTTCTTGACTTCACACAGAAACAGCAATGTGTGTGGCATGACATAACTTTGTTGCAGACAGAGACACTATTGGTTTAATGCTGGCAAAGTAGAACATGGAAGCAGCTTGAAGTGGAAAGCGCGAGTATGTCTGCGGTCTGGAGGTAACGTTATTATAAAGTTGATGACGACAACATTGCTATAGCAATGCTACATAGCAACTGTGAGATAAGTAAACTTGGGATTGTATTTTAGGTTGAGGTGCTATTAGTTTTTTTTTTTTTTTAAGCTACCTCACAGAAGTGCTCGGTTTGTAACAAATTTGTTGAATTTTAAAATAAGGTGAATTAAATAAATCATAAGGAACATCCTGGATCTGTTTCTTTGCTCTTCTTTATTCTTTTTTTATGTATTATAGAAGTATCGGATTGGGTTTTGGTATCGGTAGATAGTCAAAATCAAATGACTCAGACTCAAGCGCAAAAAAAAACCCTGATCGGGACATCCCTAATTGAAACGTATGCAATGAAATTTTAAATTTTTATTTTATTACATCTTTATTGAATTGTGACTCATGATTGGTGAATACCAATTTATATTCATGCAACGTGCATAATTATTTTTTATTCCAACCTACTCTTAATGTCAAAACATAAAATCATTTATTCGTATATTCATTCAAAGCAATATAAATATCCTTCTATCACAAAATATATCAAAATCATTAAGCTTTCCTTTTCAGATGAAAAAAGTGATTAATAGCTCATGCTGCATTGGTTCGTCAGTAGGCACACACACATTTATCATCAAAATTTAGTCAGTGGATGAGATATAGATAAAATGTTTATTTATTTTCTGACAATAATATAACTTGGCGAAATGGTGGCTCAGTGGTAAGAACTGTCGCCTCACAGCAAGAAGGTTGCTGGTCCCAGCTAGGCCAGTTGGCATTTCTGTGTGAAGTTTGCATGTTCTCTATGTGTTGGCGTGGGTTTCCTTTGAGTGCTCAGGTTTCCCCCACAGTCCAAACACATGCGTTATAGGTGAATTGGGTAAAACTAAAATTGGACATAGTGTATAAGTGAATGTGAGAGTGTATAGGTGTTTCCCAGTCCGGGGTTGCAGCTGGAAGGGCATTCTCTGTGTAAAACATATGCTGGATAAGATGGCGGTTCATTCCACTGAGGCAACCTCTGATGAATAAAGAAGCCAAAAGAAAATAAATGAATGAATGAATGAATGAATGAATGAATGAATGAATAAATGAATAATATAACTTATGCTTTAAGTACTAAACATATTCTAGACAGCTAAAGTTGCTCCATATACTTTTTAAGTATCTTTAAGAATTTACAAGCTTTGATTGCCTCACTAAAAACAGACCAGAATACATTTATGGGGGCTACATTTCAGTTAAACAACTGACTTGGAAATAAAAGCATCAAACAAACTGCATGCTTGAAATTTGAACAGAAATTCAAAGACATTTTAACAAGAAATCAAAGTTTCTGGTACTTCATATTAAAACACAGTTAATATTATAGCTAAATACTATCTAAATATTCTAAAGAATTTATTAATTTGAGTTCATGTGTTTCAGCATTTAACATTTAAAAAATCAAAATATCGCATCTAATATTAATGGACCCAAGCTAATATGAATTATAGCGTTTCATTTAAATTATAATGTTACCAAAGATAAACTTGACAGACTTGTCAAAATGTCTTTCTGTGAAAAAAAAAACCCTCAAAATTATATTTTTATATCAAGTTTTATTTCACAAGTAGATATTACACCATAATCCTAAACAAAATAATAGATTTATAATATCCATGTCATGTCATTCTGATTTGGTCACTGTTATGTTATCACAGAGTCTACGTGACCAGACATGCATGTCTGTAGACAGAAATTGCTTTAAGCTGGCTTGAATCTTTTGTAGAATTCTTCACTATTTATAAATGTCCAGTTTGATCTTACCTGCTTACATTCTTCAGACAAACATACTGTATAGCAGTTGTATTTTTAGATTCGTTTAGCTGAGGAACTTGTGGTGTATTTAAATGTAACATCCTTTTTTTCATTATAGGCTTCTGGAGATCACTGCTGAACAAGCTAAATTAATTGTGATTACAGTAGCACTGAAGGTAGTTTTCCTTTCCAGATTTCTTGCAATATGACACACTCAGTGGTGATCCTCGTAACAGCTTTAAAGGGCACCTATGGTGAAAACTCTACTTTTCAAGCTGTTTGGACAGACATATGTGTAGGTATAGTGTATAGGCTGTCATATTGGGATGATATAAACACACCCAGTCCTTTTTTTTTTCAATTTAACAACATAAAAACGGTGGACCAATTGGAGCGGTTTTGAACCGAACGCAACTTGACATAGGAGTGCGGTCCCCCGCCGACCGAATTGATTAACAGCTTTATAATCCTACGTTTATACGTTTATAATCCTATCAACAAGACAGGATCGTGCGCAAAGCAACCGTAAATAAAAAGTCTGTCGAGTTTGCTAGGATCATCAATCATCATCAAATGTGATCAAGAGTGAGTTTTACAAGTTTAAAATGTTTTAAAACAGTGCATGTTTGTAATAAATTACAGCAATTTACTTCAGATTTACTTCATCAACACAGTCGTGTGTCAGAACAATTATAAAAGAAGACGCTTCAATCCCGGTTTGTGGACGTTAAATCAGGTTTATTTTGTACATTAATGTAACAGATATCCATACAGCAGTGGATATTAACCTGTCACAGTTGCGTGCAAAGACTAATGCATGCGCTGTATGTGTGTGTGTCCGAGCTGTGTGTATCTGTGTCTGTGTGTGTGTGTGCTTGAACTTTGTAACGACATTGTGTGTGACTCATCTTTGCAGCTCCACAACAAATGCATCAAATAATCATTGGTAAAGGTCTTACTGTAGTTTTTCCTCACAAACGGTACGTGAGATCTGCTTCCTTTATCTCTGTGTCAGTTGTCTGAGGCAGCCAAGGGTGGAAACTGAGGCACGCTGACAGGCACATGGGAATGGTGGGCGGGGAGGACTAGCCTTAAAGGCTCAGTACACAAAAACAGCAAAAAGCTGTTGAGAGCTATAAAATACAAACTAGTGAAAGCTGTAATAAAAAATTTAATGGGTGTTTTGCACTAAAACTTTACAGACACATTTTGGGGACACAAAAGACTTATATTAAATCTGGAAAAAGGGGTAACCTAGGTGCCCTTTAAAACACAGGTTTTACCTCCAGAAGTTTTAGCATGTCAAGTCTTCAAATATTCAAATTTTCTTCAGTTCTTCACTCGATTAACAAAAACTAAAACTAAGACTAAAACTACTGGTCAAAAACATTTTTGTTTACTGAAGTTAAAAAAATATCACGATGAATGAAAAAAATAACAAAACTAACAACAGTCCCCAAAATGATGTAAAACCAACTAAACTGAACTAAAACAATAATTAGCAAAAAAATTAAAAAAAAAGTTTAATTTGTATTGACATCTTTTTATAAACAAAATATGTTCTATCTTTTTTATTGGCCAAAAAAATAAGTTTGTCTGAATTTTTTATAAAACTAAAAACATACAGCAAGTTTGAAAATAGTAATACGAAATAATATGAAACCTTAATAACCTTGGTGTGAACAACGCAAACCACATTAAATCTGGTTTAATGTGAATTTGATTCATTTCAATATGTGGTTATAATTAGATGCAGTCTGCACTGCAAAAAATATTGTCTTATTTCTAGTCCAAATAGAAAGTAGATTTAGGCTTAATAAAATTAGGCTTATTTTTTTTTTTCAAAAAACAAAACAATGTTTAACTTTGTTACAGTTCAGTTCAGGTGTGGAAGAGCATTTCTGTGTGTGAGATGGAGCTGTTTTTCAAATGTAAGTATCATATATACAAAAAGCCCCGCTTGCATCATTCATTCATTCATTCATTCTCTTTTCGGCTTAGTCCCTATATTAATCTGGGGTCGCCACAGCGGAATGAACCCCCAACTTATCCAGCATACGTTTTACGCAGCCGATGCCCTTCCAGCTGCAACCCATCACTGGGAAACATCCATACATACTCATTTATACACATACACTATGGTCAATTTTTAGCATACCCAATTCACCCACAGCGCATGTCTTTGGACTTGTGGGGGAAACCAGAGCACCCGGAGGAAACCCACATGAACACGGGGAGAACATGCAAACTCCACACAGAAATGCTAACTGACCCAGCTGAGGCTCAACCCAGTGACCTTCTTGATGTGAGGCGATCATGCTACCAACTGCACCACCACGTCACCCCCATCTTGCATCATTGTTTTTTATTTTTAAGTTTTGTCACAAAATATGTCATAAAGTAGGGCCGGTCATCAAATGTATATTTCCTTTAGTTGGATATTTGTCTGTTTTTGAATGTCATTACTTGCTTTTTAATGCTGCACGGTGGTGCAGTGGGTAGCACGATCACCTCACAGCAAGAAGGTTGCTGGTTTGAGCCTTGGCTGGGTCAGTTGGCATCCCCTTGTTCATGTGGGTTTCCTTCGGGTGCTCTGGTTTCCCCCACAAGTCCAAAGACATGCGCTATAGGTAAATTTGGTAAACTAAAATTGTCCGTAGTGTATGTGTGTGAATGAGTGTGCATGGATGTCTTCCAGTGATGGGTTGCGGCTGGAAGGGCATTCGCTGCGTAAAACATATGCTGGATAAGTTGGCAACTTATTCCGCTGTGGAGACTCCAGATTAATGAAGAGACTAAGCCATAAAGAAAATAAATGAATAACTTGCTTTACTACATGTAGAAAACATTCAACAAAACTAGCAAAATGACAGAAATGTAATGTTCCCTCTAAGGGATAGTTCATGAATATTACTTTATATTAATTATCATTTACTCTGCCTTGTGCGGTTTTAAACTTTTATGAGTTTCTTTCTTCTGTTGAACACAATAGAATATTTTTTAAACAATGCTGGATGCTGGGAACTTTTGTTTTCAACTGAAGAAAGACAGATGAATATGTTTTGACGAAATGAAAAATTAGTAAATGATGACAAAATGTTTTTTGAGTGAATTATCCCTTTAAAGTTTACATGCTGGAAGCATATTTTGTAAAATGAATATTGAGAGAAAATTCAGAAATTGTGTTTGTTTTACTTAATGAGAACATTGACAAAACATTAATAGAACATCTGAGCTGGAATTTCATAGAAGTCAAGTTTTATTTTAGTTTTACTTACAAGTAAATATTTCAACTTTTAGTGTATATAAAATGTAACTTCAATATATACAAGTTAATATAATGCAAGTGAAATTATTTGTAAAGTTAACTTGATTCAACTTTAAAAAATCAAGGCTGCAACTAATTTCTTACAGACTTCCACAGCACATTACTTTATAAATTAATGTTTAAACAAGTATAGAACCCCAAGGTTCTTCTTGTAGAACCTCAAGAACCCCTTTTTTTAAAGAGTGTAGACTTCATTGCTCTTGGGTGTGACACCATGCTTTATGTTTGTTATTGCACTTTTGTGCATGCAAGTCAATTCAGAGCCATAATCAATTCACACTCAAATATGACATTTGCCACATTTAAGAAAATAAATTATTTTTATCTAATGCTTGCAGTGCAAAGTCAAATATTATTCCGTGTTACTCAAATGCACACATGCTTGCTCATATGTACTGTATGCTTATGTACAGTATGGCCACAAGGCCAATGGATCCAACGAGGCCTCATGCATGGTCCCCGAAAGTGTAAACAAGGCATGCTGGGAGTTCAAAATCAAGCTTACAATGATGCCGGCCCAATGGGGTGTCTCCCGGGTCAGCAGAGAGGTGCTAATGGCAAGCATAAGGAAGGCCACAGCTGCCACTGCGATGCCCAGCAGAAGCTGCATGAGAGCCACCAGCAGAGGAAAGCGGCAACCACAACATTTCTGTGCTTCCTCCGGCACCAGGCCTCCAGTCTCTGACTTTCCCTTCTTCTCACTGCTTTGGTTGCCTCCAACCTTCGGATTCATCCCCAACCCCATAATTCCTCCTGTCTTGTGCTGTGATTCTCAATCTTCCTTTAAAGGCCGACTGGACGCTCTAGTTTTTTAGTTCTTTCTTCCTGCCGTTTCTCCTTTTGCTGGACTGTTTTCTTCACACTGGCCTTCTCCTCCCTCCTCACTGGAGGCTTCTCTCTCTCTGTCAGTGTACTATTCAGATTCAGAAAGGGCTCTGAACTAATATGGAAAACATTTGGAGCAGATTCCAGAAGAGCCGCATATAGAGCACTGGAGAGAGGAGACGGAAAGGAGGGAGGCTGGAAAAGGGGAGGGAATATGCATGAAGGGGGACTCCAACACACGACAACTGCTAGTCTCCCTGAAAGCAAACAGGAAATGGGGATCTTACCAAGCAGAAACGCTTCTCATCACTGGAGAGAGTTTGAGTCCTGCCAGCCTCACACAGTGTGCGATCTATTCATAAACAGCCTGGAGTCAGTCACATGATTCTGATGAAGTTATGTGACCCGCGGGCACGTGAGAGCGGGTTACAGTTAATCTCTTATGAATATTATGAGTGAGTGCAGATGTGCTACGTGCTCAATTCGTTTTGTGTTAATTGTGGATAGTTGTTAAATGCATGCAAGACATGTTTCTTATAATGAATATGTCTGTATTCAGCTGGACCTTCAGTGGAATTGTTTTTTCCCCTCCATTTTGCTTTGTATGGTGGAAATGCTTTGATTTTAAGCTTATAATGGGTTAATCTTCTGAAGGCTGGATATTGACAAAATGTGGTCTATTTTCAGACATACATCTATGTGCTGTTGTGTTATGTCACACCTCGCTTCAGATCGAATGTATAAGGAAAGAAATCTCAGTAGATCAAGATGGCAATTCAAGTTAAACATTG
Source organism: Danio tinwini (assembly GCA_903798205.1). Classification (NCBI taxonomy): domain Eukaryota; kingdom Metazoa; phylum Chordata; class Actinopteri; order Cypriniformes; family Danionidae; genus Danio; species Danio tinwini. The sequence continues at coordinate 9,665,248 of CAIGQZ010032545.1, forward strand.
CACACAGATGAAAAATATATGCATATCGAATTATAACAATTTGTTGACATGAACAAACAAAATCCAAACTCAATAAGCAAGACAATTATAATGCAACTCTTTTTGGAAATCTATTTGTGTGTGTGTGTCTGTCTAAAAACATTTGGCAGAATTAAATCTCTACAAGAACAATTCATAGAAAAGTTAATCTGACCTTCTAACTATTAACTCTCTCTCTCTCTCTCTCTCTCTCTCTCTCTCTCTCTCTAACTCTCTCATATTATTTACATGTTGTTCTATTGTTGTTTTGATTACATTTATGTTCTTAAATGTAAGTCACTTGGGATAAAAGTGTATGCCAAATTATGATTATAAATTAATAAAATAAATGAGTAAAAAGAGGGCACAATGTACTGAAGACATAATAAATAAATAAATAAATAAATAAATAAATATTTTATTAGCATTTATTATACATAAAAATATATTTAAATTTTTATTTTAAATAGTTATTTTTTGTACATGTAAAAATGTACTCTGAAAACATTTTTGTTTGGATTAATAAAGGGACTGAGCCGAAAAGAAAATGAATGAATGAATTCCCTAATTTCAGGGGCATTATGGTGGCGCAGTGGGTAGTGCTATCACCTCACAGCAAGAAGGTCGCTGGTTCAAGCACTTGGCTGGGTCAGTTGGTATTTCTGTGTGGAGTTTGCATGTTCTCCCCGTGTTCGAGTGGGTTTCCTCCATGTGCTCCAGTTTCCCCAACAAGTCCAAAAACATCCGCTATAGGTGAATTGAGTGAGCTAAATTGACTGTAGTGTGTGAATGAGAGTGTATGGGTGATTCCCAGTGATGGGTTGCAGCTGGAAAGACATCCGCTGTGTAAAACATATGCTGGATAAGTTGGCGGTTCATTCCGCTGTGGCGACCCCAGATTAATAAAGGGTCTAAGTCGAAAATAAAATGACTGAATAAATTCCCTAATTACATACAAAAGTATTTTTTTGTATCTGATAATTTACATTTGCATATGTATATGTTATTCTTAAATTTGAAAATGCATTTGTCTCAACTCATCTGCAGTAATATGCTGGTGTTTGTTGTTTCAGAGTCTAGTGAGCAGTGAACTGACAACTTTCAAGCTCATTTAATTCCCAGACTCGAGAGCTGGTGCAGTTTACACGTGAGTCAGCGCGCGGTTCCTGGTGAATGCGCGCGTGCGCGGTAGTGGCCACGCGCAGTGTGAGTGCGCGAGAGCGCTGGGCAAAGTGGCAGCTCAGGCGAGCGCGCACACACACATCATCATCATTCAGAGGTGCTGCGCGAGACCGGACACAACGCACTGCCGCTCCGCTCAGATACTGGATTAATCAAACCTCACTGTAAAACAAAGTGGGACAAAGTTATGGAAGAAAGAATATCGAGAATGCAGAGCAGACAGTTTCTGGATCACGCGGATTTCTTGGGGTAATTTTATATTCGCTTGATTTGCTTTTAATTAACGCAGGCACTGCTTTTGCAAGGTGTCGAAATGAATTAATTACCTTCTTTAAAAATAATAATGTGTCTTTTAATAGGGTGGAATATTCATCGCTCTACATGTGCAAATCCAAAAGAGGGATGAAGAGAGAAGAAGGAAAGGTAAGCAAACTGGACCCGTGATGAAAACGTGACATTCACGTAACACTCAGTGACACTCGCTATTAAGTATGCGAGTTATAATGATTACTTTACGAACTTTTGCATTAGCTCATACTTTTGTCATCCGCAGGACGCATACAAGTTACCACACAGACTGATCGAGAAAAAGAGGAGAGACCGAATAAATGAATGTATTGGGCAGCTGAAGGATTTATTACCCGAACATCTCAAACTTACGGTAAAGTTGTTTAGTTTTGTCAATATGAGTTCTGCAAATGTATCTCCCCACATAAGAAAAGCCAGAAAGTATGGACACGCTGTAAATGTTCGTGTTGTCTTACAGACTCTGGGTCACTTGGAAAAAGCGGTGGTTCTGGAACTAACGCTGAAGCATTTGAACGCTTTGACAGCTGTCACAGAGCAGCAGCACCAGAAGATCATCGCTTTGCAGAACGGTAAATTACATAATGTTCAGCCCACACAATGCAATTAGACTAACATCAAATCCAGACGAAGGGAAAGAGTAAATGTCACTTAAAGTATATGAACTAAACTAAATGTGCTTATGAACACATTATTATGTTCGTTTCGATGTAAAACAATTTAAAATAATAAAGTAACATTAAATTTTTTATTTTTATAGTTTATCTTATTTCTTTTGCATCTATCTATCTATCTATCTATCTATCTATCTATCTATCTATCTATC
>CAIGQZ010032545.1:9678287-9698435 GCA_903798205.1 Danio tinwini
ACATAAAACACTAATATAATAGCTACATATGTAAAATTAAATAATAAATTTATTTTAAAAATGTGTTTATTTAATTTATGTTGTTTCAACAGACCTTAAAATGAGGTAACTAAATAAAAGATCCAGGTTTATATCTGTGTGGATTTGATTTCGAATTTAAGACACTTTATGAATTTAATAATTCAACAAAGGAAAGCTAATAAAGCAATTCTACACTGACAAATCAACCCACATTTAACAGTTTATTTAATTCACGTGTTAAAATGTGTTTAAAATAATACAATTATTGAATGAATAATAAATACATAAAAATTGTAAACTGAATAATAATTAACATGTTTAAAACTGTTTAATTTAATTAATGTTTTAAAAATGTAGTTAAATAAAACAATACATAATTCAAATATTATAATATCAATATCATAATATTAACTGTTAAACATTTAGTTTTTTTACATTTATATGTTGTATTTTTGTCAAAATCATTTAACTGATAAGTAATTTCCTTTTTTTTCTTCAATTTTATGAACAAATATATACATTTCTGATTATATAAAAAATTGGAATACATTTTAACTCGATTTAATAAATACAAAAAGACTCGACTCCTAATTTAATCTTCCTGCGTCGTTCATCAAGCTCTCGTAAACTGCGCAGAATGGAGTGCAGCCTTGACGCTCTTCAACGCGCCGTCACATGACTATGAGCAAAAGTTGCTCGGCAGCAGCACATTGTGTCAGCTGACTGTGGCTGTTTGTCCTACATATTAGATCGCACAACAACAACGTCCACACAGCGATACTGCTCTCATTTGCGTTATCAGGTCCTGAGGGCTCGCCAACATGAGAATCGCCTGTTTGCTGCTCGTTGCTGCCTTTTTCTGCACGTCAGACGCTATTGTCCGGTAAGGTCGAAAAACAAACAAACAAACTAACTTACAAAACCAACAACGCAATCCGATCATTATCACGCGGTGTGACTTGCAAATCGGGCTGTTGTTCATCCACTTATGTTGTACACTCGATTTTTTATGTTATATTTTAAAATTTACCAGCTATGTGCCTTAAAACGTACTATATGTAACATTGACGTGTGAAAGGCTGTTTGTGTAGGCAGCTGACTAGGCTGAAATAACAGTCCTTTGTGTAAAAATGATTAAAGCACCCAGAGGTATGGGTCTCCCATTAGACAGAGACTGATCATTATTTTTTGTGACTCAGCAGAATTAAGAGCTGTTTATGTATCAACATGAAGGTCCCTTTGAAGTTCAGCCCTTAGAAATCCATTTCGTTTAAGCTAGATGATGCTAGTGGTGGGTGAAATACACAGATTAAGTGCTTAACTAAAAGTACAGATAGATTAAGGAAAAAGTATCAACACTTGTAACGTTATGCCAATTTAAAATTCTACAAAAATGTCCACAGAAAATATTTTCTGTACACTTTAATTGACAGTTCTTTACTAGCACCAGTGCTAATGATAACTACAATACAATTGTTTTAAGTATTTAAACCCTTTAAAAGTGTTTGCGTAATGTTAATTTTGTTAATGAAAAACAGAAAAAGTATATACTTAAGGTTATGCAGATTTTGGCATTATAACTGTCTTTAATATCAGATCAGAAATATTAATTCTAATCTATTTTATAACTGATTGTCTTTTATTTAAAAAAATAAAAATTTTCTAACATGTAAATTTTGCCTTATATGTTTACAAAATATGTTCTGATAACCATAGTAATACATGCACATAATTATAATAGTGATTTTATAAAATTAGTTTAGCCTGCAATTATCAAATGTGGTTATTTGCTATTCTACATGTCAATTGCTGAACTTGAATATAATAATAATAATAATAATAATATTTAATAATATATATTAAAGTGGGTATTTTTTTATCATGAATGCAGTGTAACTATTGTTTAAACCTAGTGTAAAATAGGTATTTAAAAGGAAAATATGGATGAAAATTTGATCTTTTTTAATAAATGCATTTTGTTTGCCAAAATATTTGCTGTTTGCATTAACAAAGCCAAAATAATTGCAACAAATAACATGGCAACAGACAAAAATGTCCCTAAAGATGTTTAAAGTTAAGTACTCCTTTTCAAGTTCACTATAGTAAAGGTAAAAAAATGATATGATTATATCATTATATGATTTTTATGAGTTGTAGTGCTGTAAAAATTGTAATAATATACTTGAGTGTAGTGATGTTACAGCTGGGTTCCATATTGAACGATATATATTTCGATAAAAGTTATTAATGCTTCCAAATTTAAAAGAGTACCCCAACAATGACTAAACAATGATTTCTTTTATCTTTGCCATGATGACAGTAAATAATATTTTACTAGATATTTTTCAAGACATACAGCAGAAAGTGACATTTAAAGGCTTAACTAGGTTAATTAGGTTAACTAGGTAGGTTAGGGTAATTGGGCAAGTTATTGTATAACGATAGTGCTACGAAGGGGCTAATAATATTGACCTTAAAATGTTTTTTTAGTTTTTTTTATAAAAAAAAATTTCTAGCCAAAATAAAAACAAATAAGACTTTCTCCACAAGAAAAAATATTATCAGACATACTGTGAAAATTTCCTTGCTCTGTTAAACATCATTTGGCAAATATATATATAAAAAAATATCAAAGGGGGGCTAATAATTCTGACTTTAACTGTACATCTCTAATATCAACACACATTTGGATTCCGATTGTTGCACATTTCTGCTGTGTGATTGGCTCTTTGATCAATGTAGAGTAAAAAAAGTTCAGAGCTTATCATTGTTATTGACATCAATTTTATCGTGATTCGATATAGTATTGTTTATCGGCCCAGTCCTAGGTGACGTTAAAAGTTTCCCAAAGTAGAAATACTCCAATAAAGTTCTGAAAATGCTCTTTTCTTAAGTACTGTATTAAAGCAAAATATCTATAACTGTTCACCACTGGTTTTATTTATGGTGGAAGAACTTTTTGTCTTTACTTAAGAATTTAATGTCTTGACCCACATACTGAGGTTTACTTTTACACCCTTTCAAAGTTCAAAACACAACAGCTTTTACTACATCTTGCCATATATGTGGTGGTAAACCAAGCCTGAGGTACAAATCTAATTTGAGTTCATCATGATTTGTAAAGTGTGTAAAATGGACCCTTGGCATGCTTGTTTTTTAGCATGAGAACGTTGTCATTTGCAGCAGGTGCTGTGTTTATGACCACATGATAACAGTTTGTGAAAGCTAATGTTTCTGTGTGTTTCTCTTTAGGATTCCTCTAAAGAAGTTTCGAACCCTCAGACGAACACTAAGTGACTCTGGCAGATCATTAGAGGAGCTTGTGTCTAGTTCTAATTCCCTGAAATACAACCTGGGCTTCCCAGCTAGTAATGATCCTACTCCAGAAACCCTCAAAAACTACCTAGATGTGAGTAATGCCTGCTGACATCATTTCTTGTGTAGGCTGATTGTGTTTTTTGTGCACATTTATGCTCTCACATTTATTTAAAATGATTGATTCATTCCAGAATGAAAATTTTCGGATCATTTATTTACTCAGCCCCTTGTCATACAAAAAGTAAATTTTTCTTCAGTCAAAAATGACATTATATTTTTGTAATTTTCAAAACAAAAGCGTTTATTTATTATTTAATTGTTTATTATTGTTGTTTATTTAAAGAAAATTGACAATTGTTTTGTTAGATAAGACCCTTATTCTTCTTTTGGGATCATGTAAGACCCTTTTAATTTTGTAATTCCACAAGTCCAGGGTGTGAATAAATTATCAGCAGATAAAAAATAAACCAATACTTTAAAAAATCCACTCCAAATCATTTACCAAAATCCACTTGGCCTTTCTCCCACCCCCAGATTATCTCTAATTTGAGCAGGTCATTACTGTAAATCAGTAAATTTGACATCAGAGGCACATGAGCGTCTGTGCACTTTTTATTAGCACAAAGTTATAGATTCAGGAAGTTGCAGGAATGAGGACAGTCAGTTATAGTTTAACACGCAGTTGTTTTGCTCAGTCATGTCATATGATTATTAAGTGTCGACATGGTGGAACGTGATTTACGTGATTTGAGGGGAAAAAAGTGAACCCGAAACTTGTTCTGTCATCTGTATTCAGCAAAAAAAAAAATATTCTTGTCAGTTTCCTGTCATGTTCATACAATGGACATCATGATGGTGTGTGGTAATTGTTACAGACAGCCAGACATGAGGTTGTTTGTCAATGCCTCTGCCACAGTATGCTATAACAATCCGATTTGGAAACAAGCAGCTGATATTATTACCGCACACACACACACACACACACACACACACACACACACACACACACACACACACACACACACACACACACTTGTATACATGGTTTTCATGGACTCCATAACACCAGAAAATATTTTTGAATTTTTATCATACCATATTTACCATAGGCCTTATGCATGTTATACAGTTAAAGAATGCTTATCAAATGGCCATACCCTAAACCCAAAACCTTAATTTTTTTATTCTTTTTTTTTATTATTGAACATTTTTCATTTTGAAAAAAGCCTGAGGTTCACCCAACAAAAAAGTTAAAAAAAAAAAAAACAGTAATGCTGCAATAATAGGCACAAAATCAGGATTGAAACATCTGATACAGTCTCTCTCATGTTTAACCAAAACTGTACAGTTTTCTTACTGGCAACATTTATTTTAGTTGCGGTGTATTCCAAACTAATATAGATTTAAGTATGATTTTTTTAAGTGTTTTGAATTACAGAGACACCTTAAATAGAGTACAACTCAAGTCATACCTATACAACTTTGTGTCCCTGTAAACCATACACGCACAAGCACTGTTGCTCTGGATTCATTAGGTATGGGTTTGAATAAAGTGTTAATATTTGTTTTATTTCATAAACCTCTTGAAAACATTTGAAGTAAAAATAAGGGAATTATGAGCTTTAAGTGAACTTGGTTTTTCTGTTGAACAATTTTTTTCCAAAAAAAGTTAGAAATCTGTAACCATTGGCTTCTGTAGCAGTTAAAACTAGTACCATGGAAGTCAATGGTTACAGGTTTCCATCATTTTTCAAAATAACTTTTTTTGTGTTCAACAGAAATTGAAACTTAAAACAGGTTTGTGACAAGTGGAGCGTGAATAAATGATGACAGAATTTCAGTTTTGGGTGAACTTTCGCTAACTTTTCTGAAAAAATTTGTTGGAAATGTATTGTGTTGTCTAAAAGATAAATATAAACCTGTCTGAAAATTTATTTCACAGCAAAACCAATGTCACAAGCAAGATTTGCAGACACTAGTAGTTTTTTTGAGAATTTAAAACTGTAAATCTTTGTAAAACACTTTTTCTAGCCTGCAGTCTGTTGTGGTGCTGAATTTTAAATGAATTGGGGTTTTTGTTTACAGGCTCAGTACTATGGCGAGATCGGTCTTGGCACTCCTGTCCAGACCTTCACTGTGGTGTTTGACACTGGATCCTCCAACCTGTGGGTGCCTTCAGTCCACTGTTCCCTGACTGACATCGCCTGCTGTAAGTCCACACAGAGCCTGCCAGCTTCTTTCACAATGCATTGTCAGGTCACTGATGTCTTTACATTATTCATTTATAGTGAATTCTTTCAGAAACAAGAAGTTACTTCAGTTTGGCACAGTGTTGCTCAAGTTGTCGGTGGCAACTTTTTTTTTTTTTTTAAGTGGTTGCAAGTATGTTTCTGTAATCTTGTCATAGATTGTATCAACTTTTCAACATAGCTGCTTGCGTTTAACTCTTGTAGATCAGATTCAGTGATAACTTTGCTTGATGTGAGTGTTTGAGTGTTTCATAATGCAAGTTTTTTTTTTTAGTATGTTAAGTTCTACTTTATGAATGTTTAAAATTTAATTGCAAGACATTAGATTTTTTTTATGCCACTTTTTTATGATCGAATTGTGTCATGAAATGTATGTGGACTTCATATGTAATTAAAACATTCAATTATAACTATCAAACTGAAAACTTAATTAAAACTTAATCATCAAAGTAATTTTTCTAGTCCCATAAACTATAATTAACCACATTGGTTAACATGAAAAATTGTTCTAAAGCAGGTATACCAAAAGCTAAATCTACCAAACTGTATTACATTAAAGTTGCCATGGTAACTTCCTAATTAAAAATTATATATATATATATATATCTTTAATTGCATCAATAATAGTATAAATATTTTACATTTTTATAATGTACTTACCAGAAAACTATAAACAATCTCATTTATAACATAATGAATATATCTAATGGTCAACATCCAAAAAATGTGTTTTAGGGTTTCATGATGCTTTAAAAATCTGATTAATTCACATTCGCAGTTTTGCTTTTTTGTAGCTCAGCAATTAAATAAACAAACAAAAGGTTATGTAAAATTAGAAATGACGATCTCTGTTTAATCCGATTGTTAAATGTGACGTCATGCGAAGGGGCTTCCGGGTCCAAGCGCTCTATGATACTGAATGAGGAGACTCATCAAATGCTAATAACAAACCTTTACAAAGCATACAAACATATATTTATGTAATATTTTCGAAAATCACGATCACAATATATATGTCCATGGCTAATAAATGATGGCCATAAAGTGATAAATTTTTTATAAATTGTTAAAATTTTGGTATTTGTGATGCAGCATGCCCAGTGATTGTTGTGTACACTATGACTTTATTTAAAATTCACTTTAATGTGTGATATAAATAAAAAGTGATCATAAAGAATATGTCAATTCAATAGAGTGGCGGCTTGGACCCGGAAACAGTATTACATGCATCACCAACACGTCACCACATAACAAGCGGATAGATTCGCCCCAAACTTCACCATCATTTGTCCATCTCTTCTCTGATTGGTTGGCCAAATCAAAGGTTACCAAGGGCCAACTTTGGCCCGCGGGCCCTAGTTTGGGCATCTCTGTTCTAAAGTCTTTATTTATATGTGGGTAATTGCCCTGACATGTAAAATAATAATATGTCTCTTCATTTCCTGTAGTATAGTACTATGCCTATTTGTTTTGGATGTTTATTTAGCTGAAATTAATAACCAATAAAAATGCAACATGAGGTGTGCATTCCTGCAGCTGTAGCCTGCCGCGGGACCTGACCAGATTTCTTGTGGTGTGGGAATAAATTTCAGAATAAAACATGGTAGCAGTCCGTAACTGGTGTAATTTGAACGGGAGCGAGCGGGCTAACAATATGGCATTCCAGAGTCTCGACATTATTTCAGAATAGCATATCTGTGATTTCCTCATTCTTATTAAGCACCAGTACAGCCAGTGCTCATGACTGTTACACATGATGAACGCATGACCAGAGCTTTCTGCACATGCTTTTTTTCCTGCACAGTCTGTGTATGCTTCATCTGCTTAACGGTTTTTAGAGTGGGCTTTATCAACATAGAAGAGCAAAGTGAAGATGCGCTGTCCTTCAGCTTGCATTAGAAAACGATCAGTTTACTGTTAAGAAACCCACATCAGGCAAGTCTGATGTATGGGAGTCTTTTTCATGCGTCATAGACACAAATGGAAAAAAATTACCCTTTGCGTGATAATACCTCAAAGTTTTACCCTTTAGCACTTACAAGACTGAAACCTCAGGTTTTAGGGGCACACATGTCTACCCAATTTAAACGTGAAATTTTAGAAACCAGATCTAAATTTAGCAGGAACAGTTCGGTAGTAAATTATTTTAAGCGGGCAGCAGGTGAACAAAGGCTGAATATAAAACGGGAGTGGTCTGGTGTAAAATGAGACCTCACAGGAGCGAGACTAAAAAATGAGTCCTGTGCAGACCTCTAAATGCAACTGTACATGACTATATATTTTTTTATTTATTTTAACCATGTAGTGCTTCATCACAAGTACAATGGGGGCAAATCAAGCACCTATGTGAAGAATGGGACTCAATTTGCAATCCAGTATGGATCAGGAAGTTTGTCTGGGTATCTCAGCCAGGACACCTGCACGGTAGGAATCAACAGTCACACAGATTTGCCACCTTAAGTGTCGAAAGCAAGAAAAAGCAATCTATTATGTCTCTCTTAGATTGGAGATATTACAGTTGAGAAGCAGATATTTGGAGAAGCTATCAAGCAGCCAGGAGTGGCCTTCATTGCTGCCAAGTTTGATGGTATTCTCGGGATGGCCTATCCTCGCATCGCCGTCGATGGGGTTCCTCCTGTTTTCGACATGATGATGAGCCAGAAGAAAGTGGAGAAAAATGTTTTCTCTTTTTATCTGAACAGGTACATTGCTTTATATAAAGAGCATCCAGATGGTACACGTTACTCTGTCAGTTAAAAGTCTGATTGTTGTGGATGACACCTTGTTTTATTTATCTGACAGAAACCCTGACACCCAGCCTGGTGGAGAGCTGCTGCTGGGAGGAACAGACCCCAAATATTACACTGGAGATTTTAACTATGTCGACATCAGCAGACAGGCCTATTGGCAGATTCACATGGATGGGTGAGAGATTTTTGAGTTCTTGTGCTGAATAATACAGTTGTCAACTAGGGGTGTGTGTGATATTTATCGTCCTCTTTAATAATGTAGCTAGAGGTGAGTTGACATTGGCCCTATTTCAGTAAGAAGGTTCAACCAACTTGATGTTTAAACTTGAACTCTGAGTTGATTTACAGAGAGATTAAATACTCTGTTTTCGGTTTCAAAATAGCTGATCTGAGTTGGGTCAATCAACTTTGAGTAGACCAACTCAGAGTTACAAGCGCACACCGTGAGTATTAAAAGGCATTATCAATGGAGCGCAGATATTACGAGTGACCATAGCAACATCTGAAAAAAAGAGACCAAGTGCAGCAGGAGACAGAAATGCTGATGTACTCATGCAAAGTTATAGCAAATATGACCATATATTTAAAAAAGCAACACCACTGCATCAGTGAGACAGAGACCGTTAGTGTAGGAAACATAGCTGCTCAAGTTAATGCGTATTTTTACATCAAAAGAATTTAAATATTTAAGTATAATAAAAGAGTAATGTAATGTGTAACGTTTATAAAATTTGTACATGTTCCCACTTTTATACATGTTAATCAGTTTTAATAGATTTAAAAGTGCACTTGTGTGTCTGCCTCTATTATTGATCAAGTGATAGATGTTAATATGACATTTAGAATGTAAGCAGTACTAACAAAACAAATAATAATCCCATTAATCTAGTTTACATGTCGAAGCTTAGTGAATTTAAGTTAATTATTTAAAAAAGGACAAGCCATTCTCGTACGTGACTTTGTTCTTTGTGTGACTGAAATGTAGGCAATAGCTATGTTTCCATCCAAAAATATTAATTAAATTTATGTGCAAAACTGAAATATCGCATAAAAGACATGCAAATGAAGCAGCGTTCCATCCAACAAGTTTAAGAGAACAAAATCGACACATCCTGATTAACTGGCGCAAAATATCAACAGTAAAAATAGAATTTACTGCAGTAGAAGAAGCTGCGTCAATCTGTTCTTTATTTAATAGGCTTAATGTACTTGCGCCTCAGAAAACAATGTTGACACACAATGTATGCGTGGTGGCATTTGAAGCCATGAGACGCTGAGAACAGACACTCTTGACACGCTCCAGAAGCTCTGGAGGTACTTAATAATATACATTAATACTGAAACGGTTAAGGTGTTTTAGAATGACCAAAACAATATTTCAGATGTTTTACAATGTGCTCAGCCAGCTGGTTTGTCTATTCACACACATTTTCATCATTATCTCTTATAGCAAACCTTTTTTTTATACACATACTGGAATTTGTTCAGTAAAAGTGTTTTCATTACAGTTTATGTGCATCTTTTCTTATCAAATAAAAGTTTATTTTACACTCTCAGAAATAAAGGTACAAGAGTTGTCACTGGGGTGGTACCTTCTCTAAAGGTACAAATTTTACCTAAAAGGTCCATATTAATACCTCAAGGGTACATGTTGGTACCTAAGAAGTACAAAAGCGTTCCTCTTTAAATTTGTGGGTACTAATATATACTTCTGAGGTACCAATATGGACCCTTCAAGTACAAATATGTACCTTTTGAAAAGGTACCACCCCAGTGACAGCTCGCGTACATTTATTTGTGAGAGTGTACTCAGTTATTATGCACATATTTTTTTATGCGTATTTTCAAAAGTTATGTGCATCATGACGTTTCCATCAATCGTTTTTATGCACATATCCAAAATGAGCATTAAAATAGGTGGGTGGATACGCAAGGCTAAGGCGAGAAGTACTGCTTTGTCTTTAAAAAAAGTGGAGGAGACCAACAGAAATTCTGAGTTTAGAGAATAAAACCTGCTCCTGACCAGGTTAGGTTCACAGAGTAAGTTACCACGGTTAAAGTTACCTCTCTTTCAGAAACAGGCTTGACTTAACCCGCGTTCTCGAGTTTGACAAACCTGCCATTTTGAAACGGAAAACCCAGAGTTTCTTTCATTTCAGGGTTAACATACTCTTGAGTTTTTTACTTAACCTCCTTTCTGAAACAGGCCCATTATCTAGTATGTCACTCACTTTGCAGAACACATCTTAAAAACAAGTCTTAAAGCATTTACAGCTTAGAAAGACCTGTCATTTAAGTTTTGATTACTTTGTTGTTTGATATTGATTTTATTTAACTAATAATGATCATTTCTATAATGTTTGATTTAAAAAAAAAAGTAATAAATGCACGGTGTCCATTGTTTATGTTTTTACATATTAGATGATCCTTGAAAGCTCGACCTATTTTGAATATGCTAACGCTTAAGGTATAACTGCTCTTAAATGCAAGATTAACATTTTCCTGTGTTATTTTTTTATTCACAGTTTTTGTCATTTATTATGAAATGTGTAATTGGCTGGTCTATTCTTTTGAGAAGCAAGTGTTTACCACTGAACCACCAGTGCAGAATATATAACAATAAGCATGTGTATTTGCGTGTTTAGCATGAGCATCGGCAGTGGACTGTCTCTGTGTAAAGGAGGATGTGAAGCCATTGTGGACACTGGGACTTCTCTGATCACTGGCCCAGCCGCTGAGGTCAAAGCCCTGCAGAAGGCTATTGGAGCAATCCCTCTGATGCAGGGAGAGGTACTGCACTTTTAAACATCTCCAGAAATCTACCAACTAAGATAAAATAATGGCATTTCTTTTAAAAATATTTCTTTAAATGTTTTTTAAGTTCTGCTCACAAAGGCTACATTTCTTTAATCAAAAATAAAGTATAAAGAGTTATTATTAATATTACAGTTTAAAGAAACTTTGCTCTTCAAAATGTTTTAAAATTAATTTTTTCTGTCGAGGCGTATCTTTTTCAAATGTTTCCCATTTTTTAAACACACTTTAAAACACATTTTAATAGAAGTAGTAGTAGTAGTAGTAGTAGTAATAATAATAAAATAATACATTTTATGATAAATAAATAATACCATATTTATAAGATATACAATAACAAATAAAAATGCAGAGAATTACAAGCTTGCATAAAATCATACATTTTTATTAACTATAGTTTTAATTATTAACTATATCTTAATCATAATATGTATCATAATTAATGATTAATTATCATATTAATGCTCATAAATAATTAACTATAACTTTATTACTTTTTATTAACTATAGAATTAATAACAATAAAACTATCTTATAATAAGTTGTATGATGACAGTTCATAATATTTTACTAGTTATTTTACAAGATACTAATATTCAGCTTTAAAATACAAATTAAAGGGTAAATTAGGTTAATTGGGCAAGTCATTGAACAACAGTGGTTTGTTTTGTACCTTAAAATCTTAAGTGGGCTAGTAAAATTAGCCAGAGCATAGTTTCCCCCCCTCCTGCCAAGCTAAAAGAAAAAAGACGTTCTACATAATATTATAATATAATAGGGAAATACTATAAAAAAAATCCTGGCTCTGTTAAACATCACTTGGGAAATATCTGAAAAATAATTACACATTTCACAGCAGGGTTAATAATGTGTCGCCTTGGAATTATAAGGTTCTATCTGCTCTCTAAATGATTTCGAGACATTGAGCTTCAAGGTTTTTGCATTTCATACTGCAAGCAATATGTGTGTAACAGTTCTCTTTTATACAGAAACATGACAGAGACCCTAAATGTACTCTATATGTAAATTATCAAAATTTTCTTAAATTTGCAAATTGGGGTAAAACAAACAGGGCAAATGCAGATAGAACCTTCTAATTCTAAAAAGTCATTTTCTAATTGGAATTCTAAGGCTCTGTCTGGCAGATCATTCATTAAAGCGATACTTTTCAAGAAATTCAATCAGTCTGCTTATTAATTTAATAATAAAAAAGTTGGCGTTTGACAATATGTTGATGTTTGAGAAAGTAAAATTTTTTTGCTTTCTATAACATTTATTTAATATTTTAGGATGAATATATTTTGTTCAAATTAAGCATACAAGGCTGTGCTAATTATTTTGTCCAGTGCAGATGTTAATTTTATGTAATTAATATGGTCATATTTATTTTTGTATTTATGACCCTTATAAATTAAATGAATGCTGATTGGCTCACAGAAAGAACGTTATAGAGTCAAGCTAGAGTTCCACTTTGTAGATCAATTTTTTTTTTTTTTTATAAAAGGTCTTAAAATGTAAACAACTTATTAAAAAATCACATAAGGTTAATAGGTTGTCATTTAATTAGAATATGTGAATAACTCAATTTAGCCAAAAATGTCAGATAGAACCTTATAATTCTAAGGTGATTAATTCTGTCTTAATGTTATTTTATAGACTGCTTCATTTGTTGAGATGCCAAAATGTGATGATGCTTTCTAATCAAACATGTTTCCTCTGTAGTACATGGTGGACTGTAAGAAAGTGCCGACACTCCCCACCATCTCCTTCTCCTTGGGTGGAAAGATCTACTCGCTGACTGGAGAACAGTACATACTCAAGGTCAGCTTTATTTTTGTCACCTCAGGGCTGCTGTTTTTGTGTTGTCGAGGTGTTGTTTGTGAAAAGGTCATGCATGAGTCAGAATAAAGTCATGTGACTGGAGTTTTTTTTTTCTTTTTCCTTACATCACATGCAGCCAGTAATATCATGTTTTTGCTTTTCACGGAAACATTAAGGACTCTTTTCACGAGACTGTCATGATGTTTAATGGTCATCAGCATCTTAAACCCTTGAAAGTTTTTAATATTTAGATTTTTTTAAATATGTACGTTTATATGCATTTATGAATGTATTATCAAAGTCTGCTTTATTGTCAATTCAATCACATGTACAGGACATACAGAGAATCGAAATTGTGTTACTTTCAGACCCTAGGTGCGTAACAGTAATAATAATATTAATACAAAAAGTAGAATTTTAAAAAGACATAAAAAAAATACAATTACACATATAAGATGATCTAAAAATATACAGTTGAAGTCAGAATTATTAGCCCCCCTGAATTATTAGCCATCCTGTTTATTTCTTTCCCCAATTTCTGTTTAATGGAGAGAAGATTATACCTAAACATAATAGCTTTAGTAACTCCTCTCTAATAACTGATTTATTTTATCTTTTCCATGATGACAGTAAATAATATTTGACTAGATATTTTTCAAGACACTTCTATACAGCTTGAAGTGACATTTAAAGGGTTTACTAGGCAGGTTAGGGTAATTAGGCAAGTTATTGTATAATGATGGTTTGTTCTGTAGACAGTCAAAAAAGAAATTAGCTTTCGTTTTATAATTTTGACCTTAAAATGGTTCTTAAATTTTTTTAAACAACTTGTATTCTAGCCGAAATAAAACAAATAAGACTTTTTCCAGAAGAAAAAATATTATCTAACATACTGTGAAAATGTCCTTGCTCTATTAAACATCATTTGGGAAATATTTAAAAAAGAAAAAAAATTCAAAGTAGGGCTAATAATTCTGACTTCAACTGTAAGTAAAAAAAAAATGTTGACAATGCAATTACACTTAAGGACACATGGCAAGAAGTGCAAATCAGAGTTGTGCAAATGCAAAATAGTATATAGTGCAAAAAGTACAGTATGTAAGTACAGTATAGAACTTCTATGTTAAGCTATTTTGACACAATCTACATTGTAAAAGCACTATATAAATAAGCATGAATTGAATGAATAATGCAAAGCAGTATAAAGTGCTTATAGTATATAATGCAAAAAGCTTGCAAATATGAATTATATTGTCTTTGCATCAAGTTACAAAAAATGAATTACAGCTTGTGTGAGGTGTTTGTAATGCAGCGTCTATGGATAGGGCCGTGAATTTGATGTTATTCTCTCTTCTGACAGCAGTTTTAACACTATCATGAAGGTTTCGTGAAGGATATGCATTGCGATGCAAATATTGTAATTTCACAAAAGATGACCTAAATAAGTCTATGTGTAAAGAATTCATACATCTGCATAAAACATAATAAACCATTTGTAAGCGTAGGTGAATGCAGCAGAATTATTTTTCTTGTTGTTTTGTGTTTTATGGTTTTCTGTGGAGCCTAAGAACATCAGTTCAGCATTAATCAAATAACTTTGTATTGTCCTCATTGTATAAATAATTAAATACAGTTTAATCTTTAAATCTCTAAATTTTTTAAGCAAATATAAACCAAGAAATTTTAGTTTTAGTTACAGTTCCTTAAAACACATCCAAAAGAAAATCTTACTCTCTATTAGGGTTCAAATTTTGCAACGACCCCACCAATCGTGTTCTGAAATGTGCTTCCTGGTCATTGTAATCACAACTCAACATTGCAGATCGTGCATTGTGACTATTGCATATTCTCACATTGCAATATCAATTCTAAAATGACATACAGTGGTTCCTTGTTAATCCCAGGAGTTACGTTCTGAAAATAGCCCACAATAGGTGTAATCAGCGAAGTAGTCAGCTTTATTTTTTACAATTATTATCAATGTTTTAAGGCTGTTAAACCCCTCGTCACTACACTATTTTCTCAGATAGGCAATTAACATTTTGAACATTAACATTAACACTGGCATAACCTCTACCGTCCTTTAGCATGTCCTGAACAGTCTAACTTTTTTGTGCAATGTTTAGCATCTTCCTTTGACGGTGCAGAATGTTTCGGCAACATTATGGGGTTTGTTGGGGAGAACTTGCAAACATACAGTACAGCATATCAGAGTCACACTGCTAGCGATCGAAGATTTATGTCAATTTGGCAAGCTGAACACATTCTGTACTGTACACTTGACATGGTACGGAGATTGATTGACAGTGTTCTACAGCCAATCAGGACGCAGAACACAAAAAGCATGATAAATTGCACAAATCATTCGCAAAACTGCAAGACCATAAAAGATGAACTGCGATATGGTGAGGGACCACTGTATTATGCAGCTCTGATCATGATGGTGATGATGATGATGGATGGGCGTTTTTTTTCCCCCACAAGTATTACATTTGAATATTTACACTCATAACAACAACTATATGAAAATGGGTTTGTTTAAATTAGATTTAATAAGTAGGACGTATTTATTTTGATCATACACTGTTTTAGAATGTACTTTTTTAGCTATTCACAACACTCTTTTCTATTACATCCTGTGTTTTCTATGCAAATTAAAATACAATTCTGTGTGCTTGCAGGAGAGCCAGGGTGGACATGACATCTGCCTGAGTGGATTCATGGGTCTGGATATCCCACCGCCTGCCGGACCTCTGTGGATTCTGGGTGATGTGTTCATTGGCCAGTACTACACTGTGTTTGACAGGGAGAATAACAGAGTGGGCTTCGCTAAGGCCAAATCAGTCTAACATTTAACACTTGAGGCCTCAGTGTCATGAGAGTAAGGAGAAAAGTAGGAAATCTGTCAACATCATCTCTGCGTGAGTGACGGAGTTTAGCATTATGATGATCCACGTCTTTGCACTGCTGTTAGCTTTCAAAAGTTTTCGTTTTAAAGAGGCACACGGAGAAGAAATGATTCAGGGAAAAGTCAAACCGATGACAAGTTACACTCGTTTGCTTTTTAGTTCAGGCTTGTTTGAATATCTGTGATTGTGATGCGAGGTTTTAACATTTTTATTTGATAATTGTCATGTCATTGATTTTTAGACACTACCTGTATTAAGATTTTTATTGTGGAATGACTTCCAATGACTGATCAAAACCAAACAGGCAATAAAGCTGTTATAAACTCAAATATGTTAAGTCATTTTTTTTTGTATACACAGTATGTTATATCAGTACCATTTTGGTTGTTATATATTATTAGATTTTTTATTTAATTTTTTTTTTACATAATTTCTTTTTAATTTGGATAAATAAACAATCTAAGCCTCACCTTAAGTTCAGCTTAAAAAAAAAGAAAGAAAATAATTTAATGTAGCTAATTATGTTCTTGCAAATCTTCAAAATGACGCTTACTGTAATATAATATTTAGTGTGGTGTATTTTCTTTACAATCTTTAAATACAAAGTGGTGTTTCATTTTAGGAATTTCAAATAGGCCAATTATTGGATTTTTGCCTAAATTAATAAATTATTAGCTTTTAAGTACACTACCTGATAAGTCTTGTCGTCGATCCCAGCTGTAAGAGCAACAAATACTTGACTTCTAGTTGATCATTTGGTAACATGGCAGAAGGTGAGTTTTTCAGATGAATCATCTGTTCCAATCATCACAAATACTGCAGAAGACCTATCTGCTTTTCAAGTGATGACGTGTTGGTGATGCATGTAATACTGTTTCCGGGTCCAAGCCGCCACTCAATTGAATTGACAAAATATTTGTTTATGATCACTTTTTATTCATATCACACATTAAAGTGAATTTTATATAAAGTCATAGTGTACACAACAATCACTGGGCTTGCTGCATCACAAATACCAAAATTGTTACAATTTCTAAAAAATTTATCACTTTCTGGCCATCAGATATTAGGCATGGACATGTATATTGTGATTGTGATTTTCGAAAGTATTACATCGCTTTGTAAAGGTTTATTATTAGCATTTGATGAGTCTCCTTATTCAGTTTCATAGAGCGCTTGGACCCGGAAGCCCTTTCGCGTGACGTCATACTTAATCGGATTGGAACCCACGTGGACCCAAGATTCTGACAGAAATCAGTCAAGTTTGGTAAAGGAAAAATTATGGTTTGAGGTTACGTTCAGTATGGGGGCTTGCGAGAGATCTGCAGAATAGATTGCAACATCAACAGCCTGAGGTATCGACATTTGCTGCCCATTACATTACAAACCACAGGAGAGGGTAAATTCTTCAGCAGGATAGCGCTTCTCATACTTTAGCCTCCACATCAAAGTTCCTAAAAGCTAAGAAGGTCAAGGTGCTCAAGGATTAGCCAGCCCAGTTACAAGACATGAACATTATTGAGCATGTCTGGGGTAAGATGGAGGAAGCATTGAAGATGAATCCAAAGAATCTTGATGAACTCTGGGAGTCCTGCAAGAACAATTTCTTTCAAGTTATTTGAGTCATTGCAGAGATGTATGGATGCAGTCCTCCAAGCTCATGGGAGTCATACACAATATTCATTCTTTTTCCACTGCGCCATGACCTTATATTCTATACTGTACATTATTTCTGTTAAGTGACAAGACTTTTGTCTAAGCAATGTCAGATCTTACTGTCCTAATTAAATAATAAAAAATCAAGGCATGATCATATTTTATTTTGGTAAAATAAGCGTAATCTAGAGGCCTTTGCCTTTCATATAAGCCACTTCTTATACCAAGTGATCAACTAGAAGTTAGTTAGGACAAGACTTTTGTCAGGTAGTGTACATCTGCAATATATATATATATATTTTTTTTTAGAGTTTTTTTTGTTGTGTTATGTTTTTCTATGAAGTGCAACTTTGTTTTCATCATTTGTTTATACCAGTGGTCTCAAACTCAATTCCTGGAGGGCCACAGATCTGCATTGTTTAGCTCCAACCACCTCCAATTCACCTGCTTAATAATCTCCAGTAGTCTTGAACACCTTGGTTAGTTGGATCAGCTGTTTTATTAAGATTGAAACAAAACTGCAGAGTTGCAGCTCTCCAGGAGTTGAGTTTGAGACCAATGCTTTATACAATATAATGTAACCATTTAAAAAAATATTTAATATTTGTCAAATATTGGTTATCGGTTTTAACATATTAAAGTAATTATTGGTATTACACCCCAATATATTTCTATTAGTACATGTATTAATACTGTTTAATTTTCTTTCTAGTTATTTCACTCATTGCTGTTGAACAAATGTATTTTATTTCTGTAGTTTATTTATACAAAATAGTGTAAATATTTTCATTCTCAAATTTTTAATATGGTCTAATAATTGATCTTTATTCCCAAAACTGTAAGTGTTATTTACTCTTTAGTATTTCTGTCCACTTCTATTTAATTTAATCTGCTCTTTATAAAGAAAATGATTAGTTAGTGACCTTAACATTAATAAATTTTCATTCGTCTTGGTCCTTTCATTAATCTGGGGTCGCCACAGCGGAATGAACCACCAACTTATCCAGCATATGTTTTATGCAGCAGATGCCCTTCCAGCCTCAACCCAGCACTGGGAAACCCCCATACACTCTTGCATTCACACACATACATACACTATGGCCAATTTAGTGTATTCAGTTCACCTATAGCGCATGTCTTTAGACTGTAAGAGAAACCGGAGCACCCGGAGGAAACCAACGGGAACACAGAATAACATGCAAACTCCACACAAAAACGTCAATTGATCCAGCTGGGGCTCGAACCAGCGATTATCTTTCTGTGAGGCGATAATGCAAACCACTGAGCCACCATGTTGTCATACCATAACATATTATATATATATATAAAAAATTGTCATCAGGCAATGCAGTAATTAGTGCTGTAGCCTCACAGCAAGAAGGTCGTTGGTTCAAGCCTCGGCTGGGTCAGTTGGCATTTCTGTTCTCCCTGCGTTCGCGTGGGTTTCTTCGGGGTGCTTCGGTTTCCCTCACAGTCCAAAAACATGCAGTACAGGTGAATTGGGTAGGCTAAATAGTCTGTAGTGTATGATTGTAAATAAGTGTGTATAGATGTTTCCCAGAGATGGGTTGCAGCTGGAAGTAGAACATGCGTAAAACATGTGCTGGATAAGTTGGCGCTTCATTCCGCTGTGGAAACCCTGGATTAATAAAGGGACTAAGCCGAAAAGAAAATGAATGAAAAATTGGCATCAACAAATAACATATATATATTCTTTCAAAATAATTACGTGCAGCAAAGTCATAAAGCAAAACAGTGTGTCTGAATCTTATATTTTATTCTCAGTACTGAGAAAAGAAATACTGCGTCAATGAGCAAACTCATGAAAAATATGTACAGAAAGAGAGAGGAGCAATAGTACTCCTTACAATGATAGCACATCAGCAAACATACCAACAAACACAAATAAAAAGTCAGCGTACAGGATTTTAAGCACTTCTTACCAAAAACATGATCTGTATTCCAAACTATATTTGAATAAATTTATTCATAATATATTTACAGAATACCTTGAAATGTACAACATTCGCTTACTGTATTCTATAAACATGTGAAAATGAATTAGGCACACATTTTTAAAGTTCTCAAAGGAGTTAGGGCCGTCCATTTAAATGCAATCCATATGCTGATGATGCACGATGTTTTAATTACACTGAAAACAAAAGTATTGCATTTTCTCCACGTTTTACGCATTACATTTACATTCTAGACTCTTCCAAAGCGGCTAAGCTGCTTCTAATCTCGTTTTTTTTGTGGACAGTAACTGCCCTGCAACATAATCTGCCTGTACAAAAAGCCATTCTACAATAGAGCATCGACCAGGGGGTTCTTCAACCCCTACAGAGGAAGGTAAGTGCGTGCAAACTGTTGGGGCAATGGGTTGGATTGTGGGGGAAGGGTGCGTTAGTACTAACTACATGTATAATACAATTAGAAATGTTTAAACTTTTGTTTTGGACCAGTGTGGAAGGAAGAAGCAAAGAGGAATGCTGTCTGTAAGCGTGACCGACATTAACATTGTCCCTACTTAAAGGGAGAGTTCACACAATATTCTAGATCAGGGATGCAGAGTTCAGCCCCAACCCTGATCAAACACAACTAAACCAACTA
>CAIGQZ010032545.1:9698445-9716620 GCA_903798205.1 Danio tinwini
GAAAACAATACTACGGAAGTATATATATTTTTTAACATTCTTCAAAATATCTTCTTTTTTGGTTGGCAAAAGCAATTTGGAACAAGTGGAGGGGTGAGTAAATGATGTCAGAATTGTTTTAATTTTTGGGTGAACTGTTCCTTTAAATGATCTCTCGTCATTCTAAACCTCGCTTTTTAACCCTGTGAAGAGAAACATTTCACACTTGCTAGCTTTAGAGAGAAGTGTGTGGGCAGTGGGTAATGGACAACAGTTATGATTATTTTTGGTAGCTTTTTTAAGGCATGAGTAAAATGGTTTGTGTGTAATGACGCACATTACCAGGGGGCTTGTTTATAGAAGGAATATGCATAGATTTGATCTTAGATTTTACCACACTTACACACTTTCTCTATGCTAATGTTTAGGGCACATTCACAAAATGGTTTACCTTTGAGAGTTCTCCTAAACAGCATTTTTTTATTATTGTTTTTAAGAGAAAACTCTAAGCTAAACATTTTTACTGCTGAGACAGACTTTTACTACGAATTATAGAGAAGTTTTATGGGTAAGAGCAAAGCTGCGGTTACACTGCACTTTTTCGCCTTATTGACTTCCATTCATATGCATGCGAATGCAACACACCGCAAACGCAAGCTCGTGTCACAAGTTTTGCATTTAGCAGAAAGATCAAGTTTGTTGAACTCTTACCTGTGTCACGTAAACACGTGAGAAGATCAAAACGTGACCCCTCTGTGCAGATATTTAAAATATGGAGCAATCGTTTGTTTTATCCTGTCCCCATTCACAGTGCTGTGCAACAGAATTTCATCAACCTGTAGTGTGAACGCCGCTTACTCTGGGTTCACGCCAAATTCAAAGTATTCACGTGGGTATTACATACAAATTCAATGCAAATAGAGGCAAATTTTCACCGGGTGACGCAAAATGATTTGGATTGTGTTTAGAAAGCCTGAAATTCCAAAAATGGCCAAATTTATACATGGAAACAACACATAGAGAACATGTTGTTTGTGCATAGTTTACATGAAGATTGTGATATTTGTGTGCGGTTTAAATGTAAATTACATGTCGATTTCATGTGTAAACAACATGTATTGACAACATGTACAGTCTGCAATTGTGCCACAGTTATTATTTTTAACATTTTCTCATAAATCTTGCAAATTAGGAGCTACTTGTAGCCTTAAGATGTTTTGTGAATACGGGCCCAGATTTAGACAAAACTGTCTGTGATGTGGAAAAATAGAAACACTTTTCCTATTGTGGTAGTAGAGTTGGAGTTGTTGGAATTATTTCAAAAACTTGTATCAGTCGCCATTCTCAGATAAAACATTTGTTGCTCTTTTCAATATATATAAAGAGAGAGTTGAATTCAGGGGTGTTTGTAAGACGGAGACCTGAAACCATTTGTGGTGTATTCTCTGAATTAAATGTACATTTAATTGAGATCAAATATAGGATAGTTTCTAATGCCATTCCTACATGATGCCCCACAGTTAGATGCAGTAAGATGTGAAATTTCTGGTTTGTTCGTGTGATGTTTTGCCTAAAGCTTTCCCTATGAAAAAAACCCACATGGATTTTTTATAGTAAAAGTGTTGAAACTATGTTTTTTGGAAGTATTTGATTGATTGTTGACAATTTTACTACAAATACCATGGTTAAACTACGCTTGGTGTAGCAAAACAATTGTTTTATTCAATTCAAGTTGATTTGTATAGTGCTTTTCACAATAATTATTGCTTCAAAGCAGCTTTACAAAAGGTGCATATTATAACACTACAGTCAAAATCAGAAAAGTTAAGGTTATTAGTTACTATAACTATATTAGTTTCTAATAAAGTTATAGTAACTAATAACCCTAACTTTTCTGATTTTCACTGTAATGTTGTTAGTAACTAATAACTTCAATTAACTAATTACTAATAACTTTATCAGTTAAAGTTCTTATATATAAACACAGTTAACCTACAGTTATATACGCTTACACTGACTTCAGTAAATTAATTTGTCTTAATCTGAATAAGACAATAATATAATTTAGATGTTTACATGAGTTGCTTTTGAATGTTCCTTTTATGTTCTCATTTTGCATGTTATAGCACATAATTCGATTAACGTCATTATTTCACCAATCGGCGCTAGTTTCCTCCAGCGTTTTACAAAACAACAGTTCGTGTTCATCACGGCACCATATGTGATTTTGGGCGTTTCGTTTTTAATTTTGCTTAATTCAACTGAAGTGAATTTCTCACACTATGTGTGCAAACAAATGACGTGGATACAGATTCTCAAGTAACAGGCCACCTCTGCAGTCAGATACTATTAGGTTTCATTCACTTTTTATTCATGCTTCCGCGACAAACTCTGAGATACTTCCTTGAAGCCATTCTCATTTGTTTGTTGTCATATGCCTGCCGTGTGTGCATCCTGACGCAAAATGTAGCGAAAAGTCCTACAAAACAGTAATAGTTTACATTACTGAACTGCACTTCAATTATGCGACTAAAATAGGCATACTCCACATCTTTTAATTCGATTTCTGTTTAGTTCAATTATGACTTTAGTCAGATTAAGGTAATCAAAAATCATTGTTTACGTGGTACTCTTAATCAGAGTATCATCTTAATCACATTAAAATCAGAGTATTGTGTCCATGTAAACGTACTGACTGATATAGCATATAGGTGATGTCTGTGTAGATGATCAATGAAGTGTATTAAGTGTATGATCTTTTATAATCAGGCTCTGAAATAAAAAAGATCATATAAAGATGTTTATCGGCCTATATATCAGTTATGTAGCGAAAAGTACCGCAAAATGGTAATAGTTTGATTTAGGTGTTTACGTGTCTGAACTGCACTTCAATAATGCGACTAAAAAAGGCATACTCCACGACTTAATTCAGTTTCTGTTTAGTTCAATTATGACTTTAGTCAGATTAAGGTAATCAAAAATCATTGTTTACATGCTAGACTCTTAATCTGAGTATCGTCTTACTGATATTAAAATCGTATCGGTGTCCATATAAATCTATTGACTGATATAGTATATAAGTGATGTCAATGTGTAGATATTTAATGACATTTATTCAGTGTATATCGGTTATCAATATCGTGAAAACTATTTTTAGTAATAGTAATTATTTGTAATAGTGAATTGATGATTTTAGTTTCCATCATTGGTGTGAACATGTCATAACCCGGTGTTTAATTTATGAGGTTTAGAATGACTATTTCTGTAAGTGTGAAAAGCTCTGAGAGGATGATTGACTGTAATTGAGTTACACGAGGATGAAAAGTTTTTTTTTTTACAAAGCAAATGAAGTGACACTGGTCCTCACAGTTACAGATGACCCTCCACAGGCTCTCACAAATCAGATTCAGGCATGTCGGGAATGTCAGTAATATTGGGCATTAAGTATCCAGTGCTGCAGCTGCCATTGAGTGTGGCGTCTGCAGCTGAACCGGGACCGCTCTGCTTTCGGTAGATGGACGGCATCGGCGACGGGGCCTCACTCGGCGTCTTCGTGTTCAGAAGACTTGCGTCGTCTTCGTCGTCTTCTCTGGTCCTGCAAGCCGTGTCTTTTATAATGCGGCCTTTTTTATAGGAGACAGTGGACAGACCTCCTGTGTTCTCGTCGATGATGTTCAGACAGCGCAGAATGAAAACCACAGGCACGGGGAGGATGGCGGTGACCACCAGAGAGATGCAGACAGCAAGACCCCAAGGTGGATAACTGAGAGACTGCTCATGAGCCTGGGAACAGAGGCAGAAATTGGATTATTCCGGCAAGGGAATAATTCCACTTTAATCCTGTGTTAAAACTTTAAAGCCATCTTGGTTTTAAAGAGCCACAGCATTGCTCTCAGTGAATGTACTGTGAAACTGTCTAAGCATTTTAAAACTGATACAGTAGAAAGATGCACAATTCACTTTATCATTGTTATATTATTGCTGTAGTATTGAATGTTGTATGAAGCATGTTCAAATGATTTGTCATACTGAAGACTTTAGTGGAAAAAAACTAGTTGAAAATGTACCTTCGCCATTAAAGTATTTAACATTTTCAAATATTAAAATTTAAAACAGATTTTAAAAAGTATTGTGTCTATTTTATGACTTTTTTACTGAATTATTTAAAAAATATTTCAATTAAAAACATTTTTATAAAAAAAAATCATAAAATATTTTAAAAAACAAATAGAAAAGTATTGACAAGAGCCCCTATTATGGGTTTTTGAAAATGACCTTCCACGCAGTGTGTAACAGCAGTAAGTGAATGAAAACATCCAGCTGAGGTTTAAATCTGAAAGTGCACCTTGTTTAAAACTATTGATTCTTTAATGAAATAGTCGACTCAAGAGTTGAATAAATTAATCTGTTGGGTTTGGATCTTTTGCCTGAACGCGTCGACGTTGATATGGTACATAACCAAATTTGAAGGGCCGGATCCGGTAAAACATGAACGTGCCTTTCCCTTCAGACACTAGCGGAGCATGGGGAATCTTGGGACTGATCATGACGTAAAGATGACTATCTCTGACAGATGGAGATTCAGCTGCGGTGAATAAAGAATTAAAGTTTATATTCTCAACAATACCACAGTATAGCCAGCCTAGTGCTGTGTTTGATCCTGTCATTTTTCTGATTTTTGATACAATAACCTACGCTGCAATGTGGGATTTGCCGGCCATTTGCTATTAAAGGAAGGAGCAGCAGAGACTATTATGTATGGGACTTTGTGAGTAACTGTTACAGTTCATATGGACCAGTTTCTTCTTCCTGTGGCTCATAATCTGTAAGTGTAATTAAAATTGTTGCCTCGTTTTCTGTAGTTTGCAGAATATGTATTTAATTGTGTGTTGTGACTTGTAATCGCTCCGTGCAGCTTGTAATCACTTATCTATTATAGACCAGTGCTTGTTATGTATCTCTCTGGTTACAGTAAACCTGTATGGGGCCATTCACATATTACGTCCAAAACCACGATGAAAACGCAACGCGTGCTTCTTCCTTAAGACGTGCATTTCTGAACTTGTGATTTACTGCTGTTTGTCTTTGCTATGGCCACCATCAGCTGTTCCTACACATGCATGGAGCGGCCAATTTTCAAAATAGTTCAACTTTTGCCTCTGTGTGGATTAATACTAAATGCGTGTCATTGTTATTACTTGGGGTTTGGTTTAAGAGTAGAATATTTGCTAGAGTTTAACTGCATTGCTTTATTTCAATCCTGCGTTGGGCTCACACATGCGCTCTGCTACTTCATAAGTCTGCTGGGCGTTTTTCTGTATTGCGCTGAACCCAGTCAACCAATCACAACAGACTGGGTCATCGGACCAATCAGCGCAGATTAGCCTCACGCAAAGGAGGGGTTTAAGAACAAACGAATCACTGAACAAATCATTTAGAGTCACTAGGATAATTAGGTGAAAATAAATGCATATTATAAGAAAATGAAAGTGTTGTTTGACCTTGCATGCATATCAACCTGTTGTTGGAGACCCCCATAATCAAAATATGACCTTTCATAGTACAAAATAGGAGCTCTTTATTTACATAGAATTACTGCTACAAATACTTGTATTTGTTAATGTATTTAATTTAGTTTGAATGCAAGATATACCTGACCTGACTACATGTGCTCCATTATTATTGATCATATTTATTGAGTCTCTTGTATGTAAAATTGTGCGGAATGACTATATAAAATATTTTTTTCTTTTGGCATGTTGAATAAAAAGTATTAAATTATTAATGTAATAAATCATCAGAAGACCCATCATTATTTAGCATGCAAACAGATTAGAAAAAACTATTAAATATAGCATTATCATACATTTCTTAAATTAGTAGCTGATTAATAGTTAGGTTAATAGTTGATTAAGAAGATTTAATCCTTAATATCTTTAATAATATATACAAAATAAATTAATAAATAGAATACCAATATAAGCATTAATTTACAACAAACCAATAAATTATTATAAAATAATCCACAAATCAAGCAATAATGTGGCCTCAGCACAAATAAGAGTAAAATTGCATGTTTATTTGCTTCAAGCTGCTAAACTATTTTATTGATAAAGTCATCAGAGCATGCTGACAACACATTTGTGTAAGTGGTGCAAATGTGTTTGGGTTCTGTTGCTGTATGCTGTAAAGACCTTTAGAATTACCTAAATCATTTGGCCAGGCCTGTCTAGAACTACTTTACTGTATGCTCACAGAACATAATTCATATTTATTAAAAAATGTATTCATATGTATTAAAAATGTTATATATATATATTAAAAATTGAACTTTTTACTTCACTCACCAGCTGCTGGTTCCACGCACTGTAACTAGGAGGTGCCAGTCCCAGCTGAATAACGCTTGCCGCCAGGAGCACCAGCAGTAGCACTGGAGTCACAAACTTCCACATATAGTAATAATAGCGGTATGGAGTAAAACCAAGCATGTCCTTCAGATCCTCAAAGAACCTGAGAACCACAGGAGAGACAAACACACATCCATCACTACAAATTATATTCGAGTTTTACCGAACTGTAAGGTAAAAATTCAACACAGGTATTTTCTGAGAATTGCTTTATATCCAAATATACTTTAAGGTGTTTTGTTTTCCTGTTTGACTTATATTTCTCTCTTTTGTCAAAACTGCAAAATATAACATTGCACTAGATTATTTAGTAGCAGTAACAATGCCATCAAAAATGATGAGAGATTTTTTTAAAGTGCAGACTAATCATTTTACTAGTATACTAAGAAACAAATCACAAATCTATTGGTTTATTTTGATTTCAAAACACTTTTAACTATATTATTAAGATATCTTTTTTAAATATTAAACTCTCAAATTACATTTTGAACTCTTGTCTACATTTCTGTCAATGTTATTCAGTCAAAGTAGTGTTTCTTACAAGATTTATGAACCTGCTTAAATTGTAAATGAATTGTGTTGTAAAACCTGTGTAAATCAGTGTTTTTTTATTTTTATTATTAAGTAATTCCTTATTGTTATTACTTCATATTACTGTGTCGTTAGTATGGTCCCACAAAAAACATACATAGATAAAAAACACTCTTAATTTTAGTATGAGGCTCTTTCCACCAGAGGCCGCTATGAGCTTTCTAATAAAGGCTGAATTCCTACTTGTCAGTGCCGTAAACCCAGGCCACAGCGATATTCTCCAGCAGAACCACGATGAGGAGAGGCAGAGTGGCTGAATAATCGTCAAACATGGCCACAAAGTAGTTCCCTGATCGCTGGACAAATGTCAAACCAATAAAAAAGGCAAGTACACAGCAGCCAACTGTAAAGAGATAGAGGAGAGCAGTGTTTGTGATATAACGCTATCGTATTAGAAACCAAAACAATAAGATGAGTTAAAGAAGTGGTAAGATATTAATAGCATTTAAAAATGAATACAAAGCATACATTGCGCATATTTTATTAATATATGGCTTGAAATGTTGTCTTTATCATGAGTGAATTGCAGCCAGTGGAAATATGTCTGTCAGAACGAGTCAAGTTTTAGGCCAAAAATCTGAAGAGAAATCGTTACTTTAATTACAGACTTGAAAACAGCATTGGGTAAAGTTACTTAATATATTAGAATTGTAAGGCCATTTTATTTAAAAAAGCAACAATAATATAAAACATACTTTCATAATTCCTTAAAAAATCTAACTTAAACAGATTTCGTTACTTAAAAAATGTGACTCAAGATTGTTATGTATTTTTTAAACATTATTTTACCCAAAGTTGGTTTAATCTACACCGGGGTGCCCAAATTTGGTCCTGGAGGGCCAGTGTCCTGCAAAGTTTAGTTCCAACCCCAATTAGACACATCTAGACTAGCTAATCAAGCTCTTACTAGGCTTTTTAGAAACATCCGTGCAGTTGTGTTGGGCCAAGTTGGAGCTAAAATCTGCAGGACACCGGCCCTTCAGGAGTTTGGACACCCCTGATGTACACAAAAGCCAAGTGTGCAAACATACATTCATTCATTTTCCTTCGGCTTAGTCCCTTTATTTATCAGGGGTCACCACAGTGGAATAAACCACCAACTTATCCAGCATATATTTTACCCAGCGGTTGCCCTTCCAGCTGCAACCCTGTACTGGGAAACATCCACAGACACACACACACACACACACACACACATACACACACACACACACACACACACACGCACACACTCTACTCACACCATGGCTAATTTAGTTCATTCAATTCACCTATAGCGCATGTCTTTGGACTGTGGGGGAAACTGGAACGTGCAAACATTTTAAAAGTAATTCATAATGAATATTATCAGTTTTACTAGTTTTGACTAATGTCTACAATATTTAACATGTAATTCTGCAAAATATAATGAATATATAGTTTAATTTATGATTATTTATTATGATTGATTAGGTTATTTTACATGTTGTATATTTTATGAACCTAAAGTTAACCGTAAGGGAACATCCTGTTTAAGTCATTTCAACCATTCTGAAACATTTTCTGAACACTGTTTTATTCACTCATTTTTCTTTTCGGCTTAGTCCCTTTATTAATCCTGGGTCACCACAGCGAAATGAACCGCCAACTTATTCAGCATATGTTTTATGCAGCGGATGCCCTTCCTGCTGCAACCCATCTCTGGGAGACACTATTTTAAGGTTACAAAAATATATCATTAGTATAATATAACCTAGAAAAAGAATGTTACCTGTCATTATTCATTCATTCATTTTCCCTCAGCTTAGTCCCTTATTTATCAGGGGTCACCACAACGAAATGAACCGCCACTATAGGGTTGGGCGATGTCAACCAATTTGGCATTGAACAATGTCTAATGTGAAACATCGCGATGGACAATGGCATCGTCGTCAGTGGCAAATTTATTGTTTATGAATAATTCATTCATAACGAATTCATTATTTGTAGCCTACCGTTTCAACTACCTGACCCGCATGGTCTTTGTTTTACCCATAATTAAATCATAAATAAATAAAGATAAGTTACACACAAATTATCACCTGTCAATCATGTTTTCCGCGGGACTCTGGCATGAATAGGCAGAGTGATCTGTGTCGGTATAATGGCGTCAACAAATTTGGTTGGTAAAAAAGGTGCACAACCAACAGTATCTAAGGTTTTTGCTAACATTACGAAGTACAAGCGTGAAAGCAAAAGATTGAAGCAGTGTACTGACGCTGTGACACATTACCTGATAGATTCAAAAGACAGAAGAGTCAGATAGAGATAGAGACAAGATTAATTACATATCACTTTTAACAACTATAGTGAGACTAGATCCAGTGGTACAACCTTAATAAACTGTCTGACGTGCACAGCTTTCTGGGGTTTTGTGCTCAAAGCACCTGCTGACTGCATGGAGCTCAGATGTGCGCGCATGCTAGTGCTAGTGTGGCATGACAGTGTGTGTGTGTGTGTGTGTGTGTGTGTGTGGTCACGTGATGTGCGTTTTAAGGGGTATAGTGTGGAAGGAGGGCTTTTCAGAAATGCTAGTTGAAACGCCAGTGTGGACGTAGATCATTTTCGTTCTAAAAAACAAGGGGGGGATCGCGATGCTGGCTAAGCATTGTGATGTCTATCGACCCAACCCTACTGCCACTATTCCGGCATATGTTTTATGCAGCGGATGCCCTTCCAGTCACAACCTACTACTGGAAACACTCCCATTCACACACACACACACACACACCCAAACACTATGGCCAGTTTATTTACCTAACATTTATATCTGGTTTATTAAAAAAAGAAATTGGGGAAAAAGAGGGAAAAGGGAGGGAAGGAAAAGGAAAAAAAAAAAAATAAATCTATTATAAATTTCATAAATACTTGCCACATTATAATTCAGTCTTTCCGTACTTCTACCCCTTAATATTTGTTTTCCTTTTCTGTCTCTCAAATTTATTTATTCATTTTATTATTATTATTATTATTACTTTTATTTATTACCATTATTATTATTATTATTATTATTATTATTTTTCTCTCTCCCTCAAGAGGTGGGAGAGAAAGGGATTGTGAGGTTGGCGGGGGGTCGTGGTGGCTGTGGTGTACTCGCGCTGATAATAATAATTACCTGGCTGGTCTAACAACAGATAAAGGAAAAAAGGAAAAAAAATAAAAAATACCAAGTATTAAAAAATAAAATGTAAAATTTAAAATACTTGCACATACTTACAAATAGTACATTCACAGGGTAAGTGTGACGTGGGCATGGCAGCCTGGGCATTTGCACCGGACTGATCCATGCTGCACGTCATACTTTTTTAATGCATCACAAAGCAACTGACAAACACTACACTTCAAGGCAGATTAGATAACTTTCACCTCCTTATAATAATAATAAAACAGCTTTAACAATAATTTTATTTATTTATTTATTTTTTTAATTCTATTTTTATTTATTTATTTATTTATTATTATTATTATTATTTTATTTTTATTTTTTTTGTCAGCGTGAGTGTATTGTAGTCATCATGTTTCCCGGCCCACCTCTTGATCTATTATTATTATTAGTATTATTATTATTATTATTATTATTATACTATTATTAATTCATCAAATTGTTAGATAAATTCTTCTTTTTAATATTATTCTTTACTTTTAGTTTTTATTATTTGTATATTATCATTACTATAGTAAAGTTTTTTTATTATTATTCTCATTGTTTTGTTTGCAGCGCTTTATTATTCAACTTTTTTTTTCCCCACTCTTCCTCTTCAGTTTTTTTTTTTTTCTCTCCCTTGTCCTATTTCCTTTCTTCTACTTACTATTATTATTATTATTATTACTATTATTCATTATTATCATTTTTGGTCCTCTTCCTGATTTTCCAACCTCCCGTCACCTCCTCACTATTATCATTAATAGTATGACTTTTGCTCTTGTTGCCATTGTTGTCGTTGCTATTCTGACTTGTCCTCCCGTTGTCTCCTCATTGTTATTATTACACATATTTCTACCATTGTCATTATTCAGGTTGCTGTAGTTGTTGTTGTAGTAGTGGTAGTAGTAGTATTAGATGTAGTAGTAGTAGTAGTCATTGTAGTAGTAACGATTGTATTTGTAGTTGGGATTGTTGAAGTAGTAGTTGTAGTAGTTTCTGTAGTAGTAGATGTCGTTGGTGTAGTGGTACCAGAAGTAGTAAAGGTGTTGGTGTAGTAGTAGTAGTAGTAGTCTGTGTAGTAGTATCAGAGGTAGTAGATGTTGTTGATGTAGATGTTGTAGTACTAGTGATTACTGTAGTAGTAGTAGTAGTAGGAAACGTTGTTGTAGTAGTATCAGTTGTAGTAGATGTTGTAGTAGTATCAGTAGTTGTAGACGTAGTAGTAATAGTTGTTGTGGATGTAGTAGCAGCTGCAATAGTAGTTGTAATATTTGTAACTTTCTGTAGTAGCAGTTGGTGTAGTACTTGTGATTTATTGTTATTGTCAGTTATTACTGTTGTCCTTTCTCTTTACTGTCATCATTACTATCATACATTACTAGCATTGCCACTCTCTACCACTGACTGGTTTATTTCTATTTGTTTATTTCTATCTATGACACTTGCTTCATTTATTGACTGTTATTGACCCTTATGTATGTACTCTGACCTGTCCACCATGTTACCTTTACATGCACACGCACACACACACACACACACATGCACGCACGCATGCACCTGCCAGTACCTAACTGTATTGTTGTTGTTGTTGTTGTTTTGTTTTTCATTGTTGTTTTTTATGTTTTATTTTGTATGATCCCAATTTGTGTACCTTTTTGCATATTTTAATAAAAAAAATAAAAATAAAAAAAAAGAACCAAATTGAACCAAAAACTAATGTTAAGTGAACGTTATGTGTTTGGTGGGATTTATAATAAAAATAACATAAAAGATTTATATTTCTTTCTATTTATGAAAGATTTGTTTTAGACTGACCTGTGAGGTATTCCTTTCGTACTTTAAAGGTGTCCACAATGGGTGTGAGGATGCCCTGGATAGTGCCAAACATGCTGCCCAGCCCCAGATTGACCAGCATTAGGAAGAACATAACAGACCAAAAAGGCGAGGCTGGGAAATGGGTCATGGCTTCAGTGAAGGCGATGAAGGCCAAGCCTGTGCCCTGCACCGCCTGTAAGAGAAAAGGTAAAGCTACGATTCTAGCATATAAAAACAAATATATATGCATTATCAGTACTAAAAAGATGAGTGAATCTGTTGATTCTGTACTGACTGCTTTATTTTGCTCAAGGAAGCTCCATCTATTATTCAGCATGTTTCAGTGTAAGGGTTAACCACAATACTAGTAGCCACTGAAACAAAATAGATTTTGAGTAAAAGAAAACACATGAAAGCAAGCAGGAGGAAATGGGACTGTGAAGAGGAAGCCTCATAGGCTACTTCCTGTGATGGTTTTTGCAAGTGTGTGTGCGTGTGTGGTTTAATCTGATTATGGCATCACCTTAGTCGACACACACCACATTTCTTTCACCTTGTTTCATCATGCAGTGCCACTTGATCTCCCACTCACCTCCATTTATAACAAAACAGCAGCCTTCATTACTGGCCACTAAGTTCTTCCTCTGGAGGTGGCTAAATTTCGGTCTGAATCCTTTGATTTTTAAGCATTTAAATATTCTGTGTTTATCGTTTGATTGCTTTTAAGAAACAATAAATAAATGGTTTCTTTCCTGGATCAATTTGACCAGAGGCCCTTGGCTAAAACAGTTGATTTTGTAGTATTTTTAGTGAAGAAAAACAAACATGATGAAAAAAGTGAAAAGTGACTTTAGATGATGTAATTTTTTTTTTAGAGATTGATAGGTCTGTTTACTGATAGACATCAGTTTACTTTAGCAATCTTTGTTTGCCTTTAGTGACAGTTTAAAATGAGGAGAAATTTAGTTTTTGTTTTTGGTGAAATTTGCATGCCTGTACAGTATGTATTAAAGATTTCTCAATAACCCTTTAGTTTGTGGTTTTCACAAGCTTTTTCTTTGACATCCTATGGTCCTATGATTAATTTTGATAGACCTATATGGTTATAATCCACGGATTTTAATATGGCTACAAAAGTAACTTGTACATAAGTAACTAAAATTGCACACATTTTGAGAAGTCAAAAAACAAACATGTTCATACAGATGATAATGTATATACCCATATTTAGTTATAAAAAAAGTGGCTCACTTTGCATACTGCTAATACTTATACAGTATTACAAAAGTATGTCTGAAGAAAAAAATTTTCTTCGAATTTTAATTAGAAATGAATAAAAGTACTAATATAGTGACCTCAAACTCAAACCATTTAAATTTTATTAATCAGTGCTTCCCACAGGTTTGAAATGTACTTGCAGTGGTAGCCGGATTGAAAGACACCTTTTACCCACAGCACATTGATACTTAACTATATGCGACAAACAAACAAAATGATTTTTAACAAAATTTTTTACTATTGTCTGTTTGAAACTTTATTTTCAATGGGTTAAAAAGACTGTTGAAATAAAGCAAATCCACTATTTGTCTTTTATGCTATTCAGGAGCCATTTGCACCCACTGACAGGTAAAAGCTGCTTCTCCCTATCTCTCATACAAGTTCTGGTTGCTTTATTTGCATACTACTTTGTACAGTATTGCCAAAGAATTTTAGATGTATAAAATATGTAATATACAGTGCATCTGGAAAGTATTCATAGCACTTCACTTTTTCCACAATATTTTGTGACAGCCTTATTCCAAAATGAATTAAATTAATTTAACATTCTACACACAATACCCCATAATGACAATGTGAAAAAAGATTTTTTGAAATTGTTGCAAATTTATTAAGAATATACCTGAAAAATCACATGAACAGAAGTAATCACAGCCTTTGCTGTGAAGCTCTAAATTGAGCTCAGGTACATTTTGTTTCCACTGATCATTCTTAATATGTTTCAGCAGCTTAATTGGAGTTCACCTGTGGTAAATTCAGTTGATTGGACATGATTTGAAAAGGCATACACCTGTCTATATAAGGTCCCAGGGTTGACAGTGCATGTCAAAGCACAAACCAAGCATAAAGACAAAGGAATTGTCTTTAGACCTTTTTGGAACCACCAGAACTCTTCCTTGAGCTGGCTGGCCATCTAAGCTGAGTGATTGGGGGGAAAGGGCCTTAGGGAGGTGATCAATAACCCGATGGTTACTCTGTCTGAGCTCCAGCATTCTTCTGTGGAGAGAGGAGAACCTTACAGAAGGACAACCTTCTGTGCAGTAATCCACCAATCAGGCCTGTATGGTAGAGTGGCCAGACAGAAGCCACCCCTCACCTGGAATTTGCCAAAAGACATCTGAAGGACTCTCAGACTAAAATAAACTAAAATCTCTGAAAAAATCCCTACAGTGAATGTTTGTCAGCAGCAGGAACTAGAAGACTAGTCAGGATAGAGGGAAAGATGAATGCAGCAATATACAGAGACATCCTAAATGAAAACCTGCTTTAGAGTGCTCTTGACCTCAGACTGGAGTGACGGTTCATCTTCACAATGACCCAAAGCACACCTCCAAACTATAAATGGAGTGGCTTCACAACAACTCAGTGAATGTCCTTGAGTGGCCCAGCCAGAGCCCAGATATAAATTCTATTGAACATCTCTGGAGAGATCTGAAACTGGCTGTACCATCACTTCCCATCCAACCGGATAGAGCCTGAGAAGTACTGCAAAGAGGAATGGGCAAAAATTCCCAAAGACAGGTGTGCCAAGCTTGTGGCATCATATTCAAAAAGACTTAGGGCTGTAATTGCTGCCAAAGGTGCATCAACAAAGTATTGAGCAAAGGCTGTGAATACTTATGTACGTGTGACTTTTTAGGTTGTTTATTTTTAATAAATTTGCAACAATAAAAAAAAACTTTTTTCACATTGTCATTATGGGGTATTGTGTGTAGAATTTTGAATAAATAAATCCATTTTGGAATAAGGCTGTAACATAAAAATGTTGAAAAAGTGAAGCGCTGTGAATACTTTCTGGATGCACTGTATTGACATCATTAAATTAATAAAATATACAGAAAATAAGAAATAAATGACAGAAAAAAGAAATAAAACAGACAATATCTCTAAAAACTATATTAATTGCAAGAATAAAACGTGTAGATTATTTAAAAAAGACAAATGAGTTGATTACTCATTTCTAATGGTGTACAAATATTCTGCAGCCACTTTAGATGTAATTTCAATGTAATTTAGAGTATTTAGTAAAGTTGTGAGTCGTTTAGATTTAAGAATTAATTATTTAATGTCTCTCTCATGGCTGTGCGAAAAAAAAATTAACGACAGCTTAGAAAACAAAAGCAAAACCAAACCCCAGACATCTAAGTAGATTTAGAGACCCTGGCCAGACGCAATAATGTGTGGGTCTCTGTGTTGACAGTTCTCGCGCACACAGAATGAGCATTATGAAACGGGTAAAGGAGAGAATATTTTCTCGTGGATGTTTGTTTATATTGGGCAGAAACAAAAACAGTGTAAAAGAATGATAATAATAGTAAAAAAAATTGTCACTTAATATACTTGGGTTGCCGTTAATATACATGGATGGCCCGTCAAAGTAAGGTCTATGTGTGGGAAGCGCTGTATTAAAGCATTATTTGTTTTAACAAATATCACTAATTTTGTATTTTTTAAGGGGGATTATTGCTTTTGACATTTGATATCTGAAATAACTGCGAAACAAAAATAAAATGAATCCGAATTTTGCATGAATTCATTGACTGTATGTATCCTTTTATTTTTATATATATATATACTGTCTGTTTTTTTCAGTCAGATTTTCTAATAGCTGTAAGATTAAGTCATATATCTTAAAAGTACACATTCAGTTTGTATAAATTGAGTTGTATTAGCTTTCAAAACATCAGACTGAAGTGAGAGCGTGATCACAAGGCGTAGGGTTAAATTGCATGGAAAGTCTGTATCTCAGTTGTCTCTAAGGTTTCCCCATTGCGTATCAGTTAACAGTAAGCTCCTCCTCACCTTGTTCAGCTCCTCTTTAATATCACAGTTGTCCAAGCCTAGGCGTGGGTAATCGTTTTCCATCACGCCCCGGATAATGTTGGTCATTTGCTGGTAGTCCTCAGGGCTAACCTGACTGAAGTTAATATGATGTGGGATCAAGCCTGGATTGATCTCTTTGCCAAGGAAACCAATGATCTTCTTTGTGTTCCTAAGACACATTACAACAGGAAAATCAACTGTAAGGTCGCTGGCTCGGCTCTATATTGAGTTTTATAACGTTTATGGAGTGTTTTAAACTTACATTTCCACACATTTGGCATTCATGATATTGGCTTTGAAGCCCAGCACAGCAAACACAACTAGAGTGGCCAACACTGAGGTGAAGAAGTTAATGAAGGAAACCAGCACTGCATCGAAGTGGCAGTTGTTGTCTCGTTTGTTGTAGCTGGAGAAGGCGATAACACCACCGAAACCGAGTCCCAGGGCAAAAAAGACTTGTGTTGCGGCTTCACGCCACACTTTTGGCTCCAGCATGATTTCCAGCTGTGAGAAGATGTTGAAGTTGATATTGTAGTATTAACTTTCACATGCTGAGTGTGGGACACTGTTGTGCTTTTCATTAATTAAAATTGAAGTCAAAATTATTAGCCCTCCTGTGATTTATTTATTTATTTATTTATTTATTATTTTGCCTAATTGTCCTAATGCCTAATTAATCTAGTTAAGCCTTTAAATGTCACTTTAAGTTGAAAACTAGTGTCTTGAAAAATATCTAGTAAAATATTATGTACTGTCATCATGGCAAAGATAAAAGAAATCAGTTATTAGAAATTAGTTATTAAAATTATTAATATAACTAATAAATTAAATTAATAAATTAATATAACTAATAAATATATATATAAATATAATAAATATCTAGAAATATTTTAAACTGTAAAGTGGATTTTTTAGTAGTGGATGACAGCCTTTTTCAGTCCTGCTGACTTATATATACACAATAAAGCCTGAAATGATTCATAGCCCTGACTTAAATTTTTGGTTTGAATGTAAATAAAATCAGAGAATTTCTTTCCACAATGAGGCCTTTTGTAAATTGTATTATTATCTCTTGAGAGAAGTCTATGTCATTTCTGGTCAAAAAAGTCCAAATTTGCCTGGGGTATGAATAATTTCAGGCTTGACTGTAGATAAAATACTTTCTTAAACGTTGGCTTACACCACATATTTTATAGAACATATTTACACATTATAGAAAAGTGTAGCTCTGGAAGAAAAAAAATTAAGTGAGCACATCAAAGTTATTGTCAGTTATGTGCATTTGCCATTAATATGTATGTCATCATTATAATATGTTTTGATTAAAATGTATGTAAAAAAACTAATAAAAAATGTACATAAATAATAATTTTAATAATAAAATGTAGAAAAAGACAATAATTCAATATAAAATATTCCATGCTTTTAGACTTTTATATAGTTGACACACACTGAGACTTTTTGGAATATAAAAAGACATTTTGAGATAAAAAAAAAATTTGGAGCAAAATACAGAATATATACAAAAAAAAACATCAGTCCAAGGCACTTCCCGAGTGCTGCACAATATTAGAAAAGAATCTGACATTGCAATATTTGGCTTTGCTGCGATACATTTTACGAAATTAATACTATTACAACAGATGATTTCAATAGCTCTATTTGAAAAGATTTTATTCATTTGGATCAACTGGGATGAGATTTTTTTATGCAGTGCATCTTCATAAAATATAATAAATTACAAGCATATATAAATAGGACAGAGCAAAAATAAAAGTTATGTAAACAGTGCTTTGTGGTTGTCTGGAGAGTCAAACATATTCAAGTACAGAAATTGAACCACCAAATGTAAAATAACATGCTAATCATTGTATAAATCATTTTCAAATAATAATATCTTTATCTTGTAATCTTTAATAAGTAATCAATCCTGCGATGTGACTACTGCGGATATGCAAATTGCAATATCGATGCTCACATGATATATTGTGAAGCTCTACTTGAAATTATGAGTTTTTAAATACATCTTTAAGAAGCTCTTATTCAATGAGCAACACATAAATTACTCCTGAAGCACTTTTTGTTTGATTCTGGATTTTATAAAGAATACAGTACATAT
>CAIGQZ010032545.1:9726620-9792834 GCA_903798205.1 Danio tinwini
TATATATATATAAACCTTTCCCCCTCCTTACTCTAGCAATAAATTCTCTGAGGACAAAGTTGCTCTAGAAAAAATGCTGCTAAATGACTAAATGTAAATGTCTGCTTTAGAAAAGACCTGAATAAATGAATGAATAAGGCTTCATGTAGAAGCATGTTAAGAATAATGCATTTTACTCCAAAGAAAACCATGTTCTATATTTGAGAAATGTTTTTTAAGTGTTTACTTCAGGAGTACTCCAAGAGTTTGACAATTTTGAAGAAATGGTTAATTACAATTGAACTAAACCTGTTATATTTTTGTCAAGTAAATCTACAGTAAATTAAAAGCACAGTATGTAATTTTCCAGCTAGAGGACATGTATTCACGACAAACAAAAAGTAGTTTTATGATGCAGTGACTGAGTGTGCAATCATGGGAGTTGTGGTCTATTTTTTGGAATACTTAAAAAAAAAAAAAAAGTATTATGCTTTTAAGCGACTAACAAGACTTTTCTCAAAACATCACATCCCAAATGCCTAAACAAACCTGCTTGAAATCTTATCTGGCCTGTGTGATCAGAATGAAATGTATCTATAAAAATCTGACATATAGATGGTTCGTTTCATTGGGTATTTAGAATACAACGAAGCATATTGGAGATATGTTTTTGCTGTACTACTTTTCTGAACAAAGTAGTGTGTAGTGCTTATCTTAACAGTCCAGAAAGATGTAAGATGATAATGCTGATTGCAGTTTGAGGAATGTTGTGACTATAGGCAAAAAAATAAAAAACATTAAACACAATAGAGGTGTATTTTATAGATTATAATGTTTTTGACAACTATTACTTTAAACTTTAATATTATTATCTTAACAGAAGTCCAGAAAGATGTAAGACGAAAATGCTGATTGCAGTTTAAAGAATGTTGTGACCAGAGAATTAAATAAAATTACATTAAACACAATAGAGGTGTATTTTATAGATTATAATGTTTTTGGCAACTTAAAGTGCATTAAACCTTAATATTATTATTCTTAAAGTTAAATAAAAAAGTGTTAAAATTAAGATTAAAAGCATAAAATACCATTAAAGTGAGAAAAGCGCATAACAAACTGACTAAAACAAATATATAAGGTGATATCA
This sequence comes from Danio tinwini, assembly GCA_903798205.1. NCBI lineage: Eukaryota > Metazoa > Chordata > Actinopteri > Cypriniformes > Danionidae > Danio > Danio tinwini. The sequence goes on from CAIGQZ010032545.1 coordinate 9,727,747, forward strand.
AAAGCTAATAAGTACTACAATAGCATATAGTTGCTAAAAAAAATATAATATATTTTTTTATAAATAAATAAAAGTTATGAATATAAAATAGATCAATTAAAAATAGATAAATAATAGTACAATATAATTGATGACTCATACATTGCAATGCTGGGAAGGGTTGAAGTGTAGTACAGTCATGAAGTCACACCTCAAACATAAATTGATCAATTTCTCCTTTACAAAAAGAATCATTTGAGCACTTAATAGAAAAAAAAACTAAAATCTTAATCCTTAGATTATAGTGTTTAGTTTAGACTCATTTTAAATTGGTTTACATTATTAGTTTTTATAAAAGAAGTCCACAAATAATAAACATTATTAGTTTACTGTAATCATTCCTTTACTGCATGACCATAATGCTGAAAATGTTACTGACTCATCTCTGATTCATCAAGGGTGGACCGATCTTAAAGTGTAAGAAAAAAAGTGTAAACTTTAATTATCCCACAACTTAGAAGATTAAAAGGCACACTTCCTGTGTGGCTCCTGAAAAATGAAGCATCAAGAAGGTTTTATAAAGGTCTATTAACCCCTTTTGCTGCACTGTAATTCTACACTACAGCATCCTCAAACACTAGTAATTGTCTTGAGTAAGATTGGCAACCAGTAATTGCCATGTTTTTGAGCACACAAAATGACACACGTACACACAAAAAGAATGTAATCGTGTGCTTTTTGCAAGGGGTGCTCTTTTGTGGCAATGCTGAATGAGACTTTGGTTATCGTTTTTGAGGTAAATCCCTGATTAGGCTTTAAAGAGAGTTCTTATCCCCTTCAGATAATGACATACTTTATCCCATACTATAATGATCTTACTGATACAGTCAGGGGCCACACTTAGAAAGCAGGAATCCATCTGCTGCTGCTTTGATAAGAATATAGTTGTTATACTGTTATTAGCAAACATATACAGTTCAAATCTTTTCTTTTTCAAATATTTCTCAAAGCATGTTTAACAGGGCAAGCTATTTTTTCAGTATTTCCTATAATATTTCCTTCTTCTAGAGAACGCCTAATTTGTTTTATTTTGGCTACAATAAAAGCAGTTTATATTTTTTTAAGAAACATTTTAAAGTCAATATTTTTAGCCCCCCTAAGAAAAATATTTTTTTATTATTACAGAACAAACCATCATTATACAATGACTTGCCTAATTACCATAACTTGCCTAGTTAATCTAGTTAAGCCTTTAAAATGCACTTTAAGCTGAATACTAGTATCTTGAAAAATATCTAGTAAAATATTATCTACTGTCATCATTCATTCATTTTCTTTTCGGCTTAGTCCCTTTATTAATCAGGGGTTACCGCAGTGGAATGAACCACCAACTTATCCAGCATATGTTTTACGCAGAGGATGCCCTACCAGCTGCATCCCATCACTGGGAAACACCCATACACTCTAATTTACACACATACACTTCAGACAATTTAGCCTTCCCAATTCACCTGTACCACATGTCTTTGGACTTGTGGGTGAAACCGGAGCCCCTAGAGGAAACCCACGTGAACACGGGGAGAACATGCAAACTCCATACATAAATGCCAACTGATCCAGCTGAGGCTCGAACCAGCGACGTTCTTGCTGTGAGGTGATCATGCTACCCACTGCGCCACCGTGACACCCTCTACTGTCATCATGCCAAAGATAAAATAAATTATTTATTAGAAATGAGTTATTAAAACTATAATAAATGTGTTTAAAAAAACAGAAATTAGGGAATAAAATATAGAGGGTTCTAATAATTCAGGAGGGCTGATAATTCTGACTTCAACTGTATTCATTGCAGATTATGAAACTTTGTAAATATACTGTATATTTCTTCACAATATACACCATGCACCTTTTATATAGTTCATCAAAAAATTCTGTCAATAATTGCTCCCCTTCATGTTGTTCCAAATGCCCAAGACTTTCATTCATCTTCAGGACACTTTTATTAAAATATATAGAATAAAATCTGAGAGCTCTCTCATCCTTAATAAACTAAATTGGCCATAGTGTACGTGTGTGAATAAGTGTGTATGAATGTTTCCCAGTATTAGGTTGCAGCTGGAAGGGCATCCGCTGTGTAAAACATATGCTATCATATGGTTAGTTTTGATTTCATGTGTACTTTAAGCAGCCACATAAGATGGAAAAATAAACCATAATGTGCATAACTGTTAGCAAAAAAATAACACAAATGTCATTAATTTTAAAGGAAAAACAATCAAATGTGTATTGTCTTCCAATGATACCAATTTACTTTACTTTTCACTGTAAACTATACTGAAAGAACCATGAAAGAAAACTGTATATGTAAACATTAAATGTTGTTTATATTTATTATAGTTAATCACCACTTATAGTAAAGAAAAAATATAAAATTGAGAAATGTTAAAAACAACCTCACATTTTTATATTATTTAGCTATTTAAAAAATTGTTGTATTTAATAAAACCCCTTTTTTATTTCTTTAAGGTTTTTAATACTTCTACTAATAATAAACCAGCTGTTTAAAGGGAAGCAGCTCTGATGTAATGGTGCCACATGTGGTCTAATCTGTATAGATGCTGCATCACGTTTCACAAAATTACGCAGGCCTGGATCACATGAGACGCTGATGGCTCTCACTGATATCAGGCAGTCAGTGATGCTCTCTGTGTGTTGCTTTAAACACATTCCTTGAGGTCTTTGCTGACTTTTATTGTGGGACTAATAGCAGACATTCCTCGATCAAAACACAAAACGCCTTTCTCACCTTTCCAGATGACTGGATACCCTTGATCATAGCAAGGCACACCATGGTCCAGGCTGCCAACAGGCACAAAGTCATCCTCCAGTTGAGTCCTCCACCCTCTGAGATGGAGTCAGAGATATCCAGAGCCACACGATACCAGTAGTAGGTCGTGGCCGAACTCTTTTCACACTCTGGTTCAACATCTACACAATAACATGACAATTATAATCTTGTATAGCATCAGAAAAGAAAATCATTCAATACGTAAATAGTATTGTTTCTGCTAAAAATAAATAAATAATAATAATAATAATTTATTTAATATATCATACATCAGTGTTTCTCAACCTTGTTCCTGGAGAACCACCAGCTTTGCACATTTTCCACGTCTCCTTAACCAAACACACCTGATTCAGATGTAACAATATTACAATTGGAAAATTTTTTTCAGCAGAACTTTACAATATTGGACATGTAGTTAATGATTGTTACAGTTAATATATTTACTAACATGAACAAACAATGAAAAATGCTTGTACAGCATTCATTAATCATAAATTTTTACTAATGCATTATTAAAACTCAACGCTGTACTTGTTAACATTAGTTAACAAAGTTGACATGATCTAACAATGAACAACTGTATTCTCATAAACTAACAAACATGTATGTGCTAATGAATATTGTTTCTTGTTTGTAAATGTCAGTAAAAGTACATGAACTAACATTAACTTTATGTCCCATATTGTAAAGTGTTACTGTACTTTTATTCCAGAAAATGAGTTGGTCAGAATATTTAATGTTTTCATTTGTTGTGATTGAAATGGAGTAATTCCGTCAAATTTCTTCTTAAGTTGGTAACATTAATATTGTGTTGTCTAAAAATAATATAAACATATGGCAGCTTTTTTGTTATTTTATGCAAAAAAAGAAAAATTAGGAAAAAATGTCTTTAGTAAGTCAAAACTTCAATCCAAACATTGTTTTTTTCTAACACAAAAAATTGTACATAAGAGAAATATTCAAAAAGATCATTTTAAAGGGGACCTATTATGCATCTTTTTACAAGATGTAAAATACCTCCCTGATGACCCTAGAGTGTGTATGTTCAAAATACTCAAAAAACTATTTGAAACTGCCCCTTTTAGTCTTAAATCCAAATTGTACCATTTTGGTGACTCTCGCTTTAAATTCAAATGAGATTTTTAAAATAAGGGCGGAGCTAAAAATGCCTATGCATTAGCATAGAAGCAGATTCAAAAAGGCTGCTTCTCACTCAGGGCTGTCTATGCTAATGAGGGAGAGATCGCCAATAATGGGCAGGGTTTGTACAAAGGGAAAATGCCAATCAAAATGTTTCTACAGACTGTTTTTATCAAGTGTGATTCTAAAAAATGGAATTGATTAATTTGTATCATTAAAAGCTGGCTATATTCACACACTTTTGCCACAAAACGGTGTTTAAACACCTTATAAAAGTGATTTTTTTTCATAATAAGTCCCTTTACATATATGCTTCTTCCCTTTATTATTCTTTTTTGCGAAACAATAAAAAATATTGTTAAAACCTAAACGATACCTGAACGTACTTGAAAGTTATATGCTTTAAAAAAATTTTATATAATGTTATAGTCTAATTTTGTTTGTCTTACATGTATTTGTTTTATTTTTGACCAGGGGACACTCATGCCAGGGAAGAGGCTGCTGAAAAGACTGTGAGAAGTAGAAGAGACTCCAGCCAATGATGACATTGTAGTAGAGCGCCACAAAAAAGCACACCTGCAATAAGAGAAAACACTGTTATAATTTTTTCTCTGCACCATCTACTTTGTCTGCCCAAGTTGCCTTTCTGCCTAGATTTATACAATGCACTTGAAATAAGTTATGTTTTCAGTACACAAAAGCAGAGATATTCACCAAACAACTGGCGAAGCCGATGCCACCCAGATGTGGGCTGATGTAGTTCCAGACACCGATGCTGCCCCGACGAATGCGCTGACCCACCGCCAGCTCCAGGAAGAAGAGGGGAATCCCAATCAAAAGCAAAAGAATCAGGTAAGGAACCAGATATGCTCCTACAAAAAAGAGAAGGCATGATCATGGCTCTGCTTCTTTAACCCTTGCATCCTCTTGGGGATGTTTTTATCTAATCTGGGGTGATTTTAAGTCTTAATTTGGCCACAACTTTCCATGTGTTTCAGCAAATGGAATGATTGTTGGTGACAAATCTTATTTTCACACATATTTTGGCAAATACAACAATACACATTGGGCAAATTTACTACCTTTTCGTTAAGGTCGTGGTTGTTTTTGTTTTATTGACTTCCATTATAATTACATCTTTATTGACACAATATTATTATGTTTTCTTGATTGTTGGTGTTTTTCCGTTGGGAAGAGGTACAATTTGTCATCCGTACTGTTGGTCATCAGTTGCAATGCAAAAAAAGCCTACTTTCTGGTTTTTATATGGAGTATATAGTGTGTGTGTGTGTGTGTCCGGGCATGTGAGAGAGACCTTTGTGCACTTACCTTGATGTGTCTGAGAAAATCAATATAAGCACCTCAGCTCTCAGAGCATAGTAAACATAGTAAGTGTAACTATAATTTGTTGTTTTACTCCATAGAACTCCATATAAAAGCCAGAAATATTTTTGCACAGGCCTATCTAACGGGTTAATGGTGCCAACTGATGATCAACAGTAAAAATGAAAAGCAGGAAAACCACCAACAATCAAGAATGCATGATTATTTGGTGTCAAGGCTTTGCAATCCAAAAATTAGATTATAATGGAAGTCAATAGGGCAAAAACATCCATGAAAATAACGAAAGTAGTAAATTTGAACAATACACAAGAGTTAAAGCTTCTACACAAATGTTATGTCAGAAATAGTATATTCATGTCCCAGTTGACAGTAGAGTTCCATGATTGATCGTAAAAAGATTGCGATCTCGATTCGACCCCCTAGACGATCTTAATCCAGCATTTATACGATTCTGCCAATCATATTTTCTCTTTTCCTTGGCTCTCGACGAAGGCGGTCGCACTTTTTCCCTCTCCGTCCCTTATCTTCCCTGGCTGGCTCTTCTTGTCTTGTCTTATTCTATCTCTGAGGCTCTCTGTGTCCTGCTATCCAAACGAATAAGGAATTATGGATCTGATCAACTGGTCTCTGAACGCGATTGACACATCTTCTCGACGAGAAGTTTGGACTCGGGAGAGCCCACTTGTCCTGCCGGGACGTTTGCAGCTGGATACGTGGACCGGTGGGAGAAGTGGCGCGTCGTGTGCCTGGCTGCTCTGTCCCTGGAGGATATTGAAGATATCTACCTATTCGGAACTTTGATAACAGGGTTTCTGCTGATGGACTTATGCGAGGCCCTGGGGTATCGACAATTGATAAAAATAAGTCAGTGCTGCTCAAAACCCCACCAAGCTGGCCGGCTTGATTGAAACTATAATGGGCAGATATGCTGCTAATCAGACTGCTGTATTAGACCGCAAATTGTAAAACATCGGGGTGAAATTAGCAGCTTTGCAACAATATTTGGCCAGGACTGGAGACCAGTGACGGACATTAAATATCTGTGAAATTGGCAGATATTGACCTAAATTTGAAATACTTTCTTCTCTTTCGGCTCCCAGTGTTTTTCCAGCTAGACGGCCTCGGCTGGAGAAAAACAACTTCTCCCGGATAGCAAGATAAGGAGACGCTCTGAAATTCCTGCTCCCTGTCAAGGACACCTGTTGGACTCTACAGGCTTACACACACACACATACACAGCTACAGATAGACTTTCACTACCTAACCCTTCATCCCACGCCTTTGTGTGCTTTCATCCACTGGAGGGGGTAGGTGGGTCTTTGACAAGCGCCTCCATGGCTGCAGGAATCGACCGCTGCCCGCCCTTGCCGGACTATATCCACACCCCCTTTATCATCCCCTGTTGCAATGTATGTCATGTCTATGTGTTTATGTGCTTGACTGCTGGGGCTTTTTTTTCTCCCTGATCTCACACTGCTCTAACTCAAGAGCAAGGTGAGAGGGCCTTTTTTTGCCTCTCTTTCCTGAATTGTATCTTATTTCCTTTTTCTAAATGCTACCTCCCTTTGACCTGTCTTCCCCTGAAATGTGATGTTTGTGTATGGTCGGATGGCTCCAATTTCACTATATGTCAGTGCATGTGAATACATGGAGGTATATGTGACAAATAAAGGCTTGATTGATTGAAGTTCAGGAGAGAAGCATAAAGGCGGCCGCACAAGTCTTCCCGTTCTTTTACATACATTGCTCAGCAACGTGTACACCTCCAAATGGTGTTGGAAGAGTCACATACTGTATTTATAAGGTATAATTCACCCAAAAATTTTTATTTCTGTCTGCATGTAATGATGTATTCGCAGCCGCGAAAACACACATGGCGTGAGCTGACCGTGAGCTGTTACCACAGAGAGGGCGGGTGCGCGCCTGTGAATGATGCCTACCTTAGTAAACAGAACTTGCATAGGCTTTGAATAACAGGTAATAAAGTTGTAAATACCATTCAGTTTGTGGCACAGAGCGATAATTTGGGAGCTGCGCGGGAAGTATGAACCGCACACGCACAGTAAAAATGAAACCAAAAGCATGTTTTATTATTTTATACAGTTATTTGTAACTAATTCAGTTGTAACCATAGAGAATTATTGTCATTAAATCATCTCATTTTCAAGTATTTGTGAATTACTTTTGATTTAACATCAACACTTATACAATCACATAATAGCAAAGCTCTCCCACATTTTTTGCTATTAATGCTGCCCTTATTTCCTTTTTTGGTATAAGATTGCAAAAGGATGGTTTGACTAGAAATGTACAGTTTTTCACCATCATATTGACAACTTTTTAGTCATTTGGCAAATTAATTATTACAAATGAATTAAAAACATTTCTAAACATATTTTCTGGTTCCAATCCAGTGTTATTTTATTATCATTAGTGCAGTTTTTTTGTAATGTGTTTATAATTTTAGTTTTGATTTTCACTTGTGGTCTAATATCTATATTTCATTTTATTTCAAATAGTTTAAATAATTTTAGTTAACAACAACAACAACTGGTACATTTTAGCAAAATATGAATGAATAGACTCATAGAACTCACTGTGGTTATTTGCAAATATTTTCTGTCTTGAATTAAACTCATTACAGTAAGCCAAAAGGGGCAGATACTGACATTTCAAAAGTGTTCAAGCGTTGCCAGTGGCACAAGATAGAAAACATTCCTTCCAATTGCCTTATGGGGACCATCTTCATTACAATGACATTGCTTTGAGAGCACTGTTGGGCTTTTCCAACATGTTGTAGTCATGTGCTTTAATGCTGAAACCCACTGAGATTACCGACAATTATCATCATTTTAGACACCACCATCTGTTATATTTAGAAACAAGCCAGTGGGATTAAACTGAAGTGAAATGACATGACAGATACTTAGGATGAACTGAAATGACATGCCAGATACTTGTAAAATGCAGTGTAATTCATATCAAAACCTCTCGGTTTGTGCAGTCAACTTCAAATGATCTATTTGTTTGCCTATTTAGACTTATTTTTGAGTAAAAATGAAGGAAAATACTTGATTTGGTCCATCAGTAGTTGATTAGACGGTTTTATAAATGGTATAAAATAAATGTGGCATTATTTTATTAAAACTACAGTTGTACATTTTGGTTTTGTGGTGATTTAAAGTGACGTTTCACCCAAAATTCAAAAGTGACTCTAAATATTTAAGAATTTCCACCTTCTGCTGAACACAAAATAAGATATTTAGAAGAAAGCTGAAAAAAGCCACCATTGACATAAGAAAAAAATACTATTGGAGTCAATGGGGTGAACTAGCCCTTTAATGTTTATTTTGGTCAGATTAAGCACTATAAAATGCTGCTTGGAAAATCAGTGACTCTGCAAGTTGCATGAAGAATGGCATCTGGTAGACTGGGTGTAGTGATGTTTCTTGAGGACAAAATGTGCTGTCATGGATGGCACACAGATGGTGCAGTGTTGTGGTTGTGCTACCCTGGCAGAGACAGAGGCAAATACAGCCCACACACAGTGGCCTATTTAATCTAATTAGAGATCTGCTCAGCAGGGTGGCCACACTCACTTATTATGACCTGGAAAGTAAGACACGGCAGGGTTGTGGTCAAACACCTAACAGAACATGACACAAAACAGTCGTATACAAATACAAGGAGAACACCAAATGTAGGACAGATGTACTTCTTAAATGGCAGCTGTTGCGTTGCTTTTTCTTTCTGATCAAGACATTATTCATCTGATCTGAAAGTGTCATTTAAAAGACAAATATGTGAGTAATATCTACTGTATGTCATTGCTCTGAGGGAGACTAGGGTAAGAAGCTGTAATCTGCTTTCTCTTGACATTAAACAGCTTTGTGTAATCGCAGATGGGAAATATAACCTGTGATTATCCTGCACATGCAAAACGTTTCATTTCAGTGCCTTGCCTGACTAATGTGGGAACACAGATCTTTCACTAAGACAACTAATTCTGAGTCGTTTTTATTGGCTGATAGATTACTTTCATTGACAAATTGCTTAATTTTTGTGGATATTTGTTTGTATTAACTAAACATTCAAACTAGTTACAAAGTGAATTATGCATCCCAAAATGCCATTATAGGGGTGGCACAGTGGGTAGCACAATCGCCTCACAGCAAGAAGGTTGCTGGTTCAAGTTGACATTTTTGTGTGGAGTTTCCATGTTCTCTCCGTGTTCACATTGGTTTCTTCCGGGTGCTCCGGTTTCCCCCACAGTCCAAAGACATGCGCTATAGGTGAATTTAATAAGCTAAATTGACCGTAGTGTATGTGTGTGAATGGATGTTTCCCAGTGTTGGGTTGCAGCTGGAAGGGCATCCGCTGCGTAAAACATTTGCTGGATAAGTTGGCGGTTCATTCGCTGTGGCGACTACTGATTAATAAAGGGACTACGCCAAAAAGAAAATGAATGAATGAAAAAAATGCCATTATTTTCTCTAGATTACTTTCGTTGGCAAACAATTTTCATTATTATGGATCTTTGTTTGTATTAATTAAACATTCAAATTAGTTACAAAAGTTTATATTATGAAGCCCCAAAATACCATTCTTTTTCTTTAACCTCAGGCACTGAAGGCACTGACTAGACTTGTATTTCCTGTATATGCATGAAAGCGGAAATGCATATTTAGAACTTGTAAATGAGATGTCAGACATATGTTTGTCACTCGATAGCTTGGCAGTTATTGAAAAAAAGTTATTTTGTGTCTATGCGTCATAAAAACAATGATTTATTAATATTGATAAAGAAGATATTTTAGGAGGGAAAAGTGTTCAATATAGATGTATTCTGCTAGAAATTTGGAAAAATTACAGTATACTGTATATAAATCCCATGGGTTAGTTAATGATATGCAGTTGAGGGCCAAATGACCTATGAAATATTTATTCTTTTTCAAATATTTCTCAAGTGGTGTTTAACAGAGCAAGGAAATTTTCACAGTATTGTTGATTACATGTTTTCTTCCGGGGAAAAGTCTTTATGTTTTTTTTCGGCCACAATGAAATCAATAATTAAAAAAAAAAACATTTTAAGGTCAATAATATTAGCCCCCTTAAGTAGGGCTGCACAATATATTGGTTAAGCATCGATATTGCAAGGTGTGCGTCCGCAATAGTCACATCGCAAGATATGCAATGTTGAGTTGGGATTATAGTTGCCCAGAATCCACAAGTCAAAACATTGGAGATTTGTGGAGACACTGCAGAATTAAACTATTATACATTCATTTATTTTCTTTTTGGCTTAGTCTTTTTATCAATTAGGGGTCGCCACAGCAGAATGATCCGCCAACTTATCCAGCATATGTTTTTCCAGCCACAACCCAGCACTGGGAAACATCCATACACTCTTGCATTCACACCCACACATACACTACAGCCAGTTTAGCTTATTCAATTCATCTATATTGCATGTCTTTGGACTGTGGGGAAAATCAAAGCACTCAAAGGAAACCCACGCAAACAATGGGAGAACATGCAAACTCTACACAGAAATATCAACTGACCCAGCCGGGGCTCTAACCAGCAACCTTCTTGCTGTGATGCGACATCGCAACCCACTGCGCCACTGTGTCGCCTCACATGTTTTTAAGGCCTATGTGAGTTTAAAGCATTTTAAGAGAACATAAAAAGAAAAAATAAGTTTTATATATAAATATGATGAATACTCTGCAATGTACCCGAATACTGTTAGGCTGTCCCCAGCAAACCACAAAGCACTGTTTATTTCACTTTAACATTTGCTCTATTGTTTTATTTTTGACTGTACTTTGTATATGTATACAATAAATTGCATAACATATACTTATATTTCACTCCCAAAATCATCCCAATCCATCTAAAGTAATAACTTTTCAAATAGAGCTATTTAGATCACCTGGTGAAATTGTATTCATATCTCAATATCGCAGGGGAAAAAATATGGCAATGTCAAATTTTTCCAATATTGTGCAGCCCTACCCTTAATTATTTTTTTCTCATTTGGCTACAGAACAAACCTGAAAGAATTGTTACACAATGATTTGCCTAATTACACTAACTTGCCTAGATAACCTAATTAATCTAATTAAGCCTTTGAATTAGACTTTAAACTGAATACTAGTATCTTGAAAATATCTAATAAAATATTATTTACTGTCATCATGGCAAAGATCAAAGAAATCAGTTAATAGAAATGAGTTATTAAAACTATTCTGTTTAGAAACGTGTTTTAAAAGTAAAAAAATTAAATTACATTGCTTTCCTGCTGGACAGATGAAGATAATCCATATGATTAATGCAGTGTTCATGAATTAATTTTTAATTAATTTTACTTAAATGTTTAACATACCACCACCGTTTTTCTGGCACAAGTAGGGGAACCTCCAGACATTGCCCAGGCCTACTGAGAAACCCACTTGGGCCAGGATGTACTGGAGTTTGCTGCCCCAGGCGGGTCTCTCCTCCTCTTCCTCCTCCTCCTCCTCCTCTGATCCCTCCTCAACATCCTTCTGCTTATTCTGGGGAATATCTCCTACCATTAGAGCGCTCTTCTTGAAAGAGTCATCACAACTGTCTTCATTGGAGAGCAAATCTTTGACTGATTCCGTAACGTCATCATCGTCAATCTCTCTCTTGACGGTTTTGCTGTTTTTGGGCATTTGAAAATGTCTTTATTGGCGATGGGGTAGGAGAGAGTCTAGGAATTTCTTTTTGATAGGTTAAGTGAGGGTCAGACATACAAAGGTAGGTCAGAGAGAGTGATTTAGACTGTAGACAGGAAAACGTGGGCTGATGGGATGTTTATCTTCTCATTTTCACTATGGGTTTCCTGTGAAATGAAAAAAAAGAACAGAAACTAGAAAGCTAATTCCCCTAACATAATGCAATGTGTCACTTGTTTTACATGATATACAAAATAGTACATGCTATTACACAGTAACTATATGCAGGCCTGTATCTAGCGTATTGGAAGGGATGTTTTTTTCCTCAAAAAGTGCACTATTTTGCCATTATTTGCCTAATTTTCTATTCAATTATGAGATTTAAATGCTGCATTTTAGTGATATTTTAAGCAGAGTATTGCACAAGGTGACTAGCATATCATTAAAAATTGTGTGTAGCAAGAGAGTATTTGTGTTGTGTATACCTCCTGTATACACAACACAAAAAAGTATTTTTATACTATTATACCAATTCATGATGAGCATCATGGGTTATGTAGTTGTTATGCACAAATTTTGCTATTAATTGTTGTTGTTGATTTAACTTAGTAAGATTGAATAAACAAAAGGACATCATATACACACGTCTTTCAGAGCCCTGCTGTTGCCCTATACAGCCTATAGCAGTGTTTCTCAAGAAACCAAAAGACCTGAAATGGGTGTGACTGACAAAGGAGACATCCAAAACATGCAGTGTTGGTGGTCCTCCTGGAGCGTGGTTGAGAAACACTGGTCTATAGTTTAGCTGTCAAAGGAAGATTTTAAATTTTAATTAGCTAATGTAATTATAAATTACTTTTTTTTGAACATACACTAAACTCCACCACATTCATCTAATAATACGACACCTTTCAAATAAAGACATAATCAGACAATATGTAATGAGAGACACCTGTAATCCCCAGAACATCCCAGGTAACTGGGGCAATTTATACATTGTTTCTGGGGAGCAACGCATAGACCAACGTTACATTTAGTTTCGCCTTCATTCTAATCAGGGCAGATATGATAATGCACAGCCTAAGTGATTTCAATGGCAGAAGGCTCTGAATAACCATTAGCCGCGTCACAGGTTATTCCATCTGACATCAAATGTCAACTCAAACCAACCGGACAGTCGGAACACGATCATATTTCGCATCTAAATAATTTAGCCCCTCTTCAGAACACGAGGTCTGTTCATTTGCATACGAACCCAAACAGACAAGAGCGCGCCTTCTGTAGTCACGTGGCCGAAGCGCCCTAGAAAAGCAGGTTTGACACGCGACTTATTGTGAATAAAATAAAATAACAGTTTCTACGTCATTAAACCAATTTTCTGGGACTCAAAGGATCCGGTTTTTTTGTATATTGTATACTGAACCGCGAGTCGATAAATGTGAGCAATGATGCTGTGCGGCGCGCTCTCGGCAGCAGTTCATGTGATGCATGGATTTCTTTCAAGGCTGCACCTTTCTATAGATCAGCCTTCAGTACAACACGCTTTCTCCTCCTCGTCATTGTATCTCATTTATTTAGAAATTTCTCTTTAAATATATGACATCTGACCTCCTTTTAAATTGGCTCATTCAAAAAGAGTAGCATATAAAGGGATTGTTAAATAATGTCATAATAAATAGGCGCAAGGAATAAAAAAATAAATAACGTAATAAATAATTTGCCTTTAGCATAGGCCTGTGTTAAAATATGAATAATGAAATTTCGATTATTCTATGTAAATATATTTAAGAGGGTTATTTTATAGATTAAAAATAGGTTATTGCGCTCATTTAAAAAGCTAATATTGTTATTATGAATAAAATAGCTTGCACATTTGTAAAGGACTTAATTTGACCCCCCGCCCAAATTTACTATGTCACCCATGTGCAAGGTTTCATCATACACACTGCATCTGATTGCGCAGCCGTTCTGCCATATGTATGTTAAATCAGCACAGTCGAATAGAAAATAAAATCGTCTTACCTTATTACGAATGAAAAGGAAATGGATTATGGTTTTAAAACTGGTTGTTCTACTTGAAGACGGTTTATATTCGACGGTTTGGAGATGCATGTACAGCTCATATAAAATCTGATGTAAATGGGATGCAGGAGGCGCAGATGCTCTACTGTCTCTTTCGTCCGACCCACGCGAGATTGTCGGGGAAACTGATTTGAGTTCCTTGAAGAGCTGAACTAGGCGTGTCTTATGTTGGCTATTAACATGATACATTTAAATAGATTAAACAATGTGGAAATATTACTTAGCATGTTGGTCTATAGTGTGTTTTTGATGTCTAATAGCTTATTTTTAATTTAAATCCCCCCATTAAATGGAACAGAGTGGTACAGCCCACTACTGAGCGCCCACAAGCTGGCTTTTCGGGGCGCACCGGCATTGTATTGTAACCTCGTGCTTGGAAATCCTACATCAGCTTTAAGATAAAATGGCTGAATACACTGATACTGCACGGACGTGATTATGCTATGGGTCTAATAACGACGTGCTGGGAACAATGGGGTTTTGTCTGGATTATTATGTTATTATTATGTATTGTCTTACTGTACATAACACTGTAAATCCTAGAAACATGACATTTGGATGGAAAAGCGCGGCTACTCGGTGAATTAATATATGCAAATTGCACTCCCGGTGGCGCAATAAAGAAAACAAAAAGAGTCAATTGTCCTTGATTATGAGCAATTTGTCATAAAACAAACGTGTTGTTTATATCTTGCACTATAGGCTACATATTCAATGTATTTATGGTATTTGCTTATTTTATTTTTTGAAGAAAAAAATGACACAACTTGGTGGAGAAACATTACAACCTCTTTATAAACCCCTTACCAATATTAACAAGAGTTTTACCACACATAAAACCAAATCATACCCTGTTATTGGAGTTAAATCGTGGAAACTGTGCTTTTACTGCACTTTTCTACTCTAACCATGGCATTTGTGGTGAAACTATGGTTATATCAGTCAGTGTGACATACGCATGGTTATTACTCTTACACTATAATAAAAATAATATCCATAAGGGAACAGCTATCAAAGAAATTTCGATTTTAATTCTAATTTAGATTGTTAATTAAAACAAAGTACACAAAAACTACTTGCTAATGAACTTGAGGATGCTTACAAAGTATAATGCTGTCTTGCCAAAGGATGGCGCTATATCGGTGACAAACATGACAATGCATGCAAATTAGTATCTTGAGGGGATCGATCACCCATGCTCATAAATTGACAGTCTGAAGCATACTGTATTCCAGTAACATAATAATATAAGGATGGAAACAAACTCAAACATAAACTCTGCATGTTTACTTTTCATTTACAAGTAGCATCATCCAGAATAATGACAAGTACATTCTGATGAACAATACAGCCTAGACCTCCACCAAACAATCAGCATCAGCTTACATGCGAGATTGCAGAAGTGCTAAAGTCATCATTACACTTGGGGTGTGGTGACACATTAGTTTTATCCTTATATCCTAATTATGTCACTGTTATTTACCCTTCAGTCCCGAGACAGCTTTTTTTGTTGCCATAATGGCACACAGTGGAGCTAGAGATACCAGACATTTGAAAATTTGATACAGTAAGAGTCAAACACACCTGTTTGACTCTTACTGTATCAAATTTCAACTCTGTACACCAAGACTGTACCCGAAATTTCCCCTTA
This sequence comes from Danio tinwini, assembly GCA_903798205.1. Classification (NCBI taxonomy): domain Eukaryota; kingdom Metazoa; phylum Chordata; class Actinopteri; order Cypriniformes; family Danionidae; genus Danio; species Danio tinwini. The sequence continues at coordinate 9,743,492 of CAIGQZ010032545.1, forward strand.
CATCCTTAAGCAGTGCTCTATTTATGGAAGCAGTCAGTTGATGTGGTGTCTGAAACCATAGACGTTTTTGAAGTGCACTCACATACTGATTGTGACAACAGAGTGACAAAACCATGTGTATTCGATCTGACATCCACCAAATAGGGTATATAATGAGTTTCAGCTTGGTCCGGCCATGTGTTTAATAAATGAACATAATTTTTATATTTGAGTAAACTATTAAGTATTTACCAGTTAACACTCTCAGAAATAAAGGTACAGGAGGAAGTACCTTTTACAAAAGGTATATTTGTACCTAGGGTCCATAATGGTACATCAAAGGTAGTTTTTAGGTACATCTGGGCACTAATATGCACCTTTGAGGTACCACTTTGGACTCTTTGGGTACAAATATGTATCTTTTGAAAAGATGCTGCCCCAGTGACAGCTCCTGTATTATTTCTGAGAGTGTACATCAGCCACTATACAGTAGCTTCATGATCATTTTAATGATTAATCGATGAGATTTATAATAGACTTCACTTTCATAATTTGATCGTACCTTTTTTGGAAAGTGCTTTGCATCAGTCCGTGACATTTAACTTTTCATGCTTTCTAAAATCTTTTGAACTTGTGTAAAAGACAAGCACAACAGGGAATTTCGAGACATAAAAATATAGGGTTTTGGGTCAAGCTGTTGCAGAAGATGTCTGTCTTCTGGGATTTCTTTTTGTGACTTCCACCACTAAAAGTTCTGGAAAATGACTCTGATACAATAGTGTGCTAATTGCACATTCTTTATTAAGGGCACAGCAATGTTCTTTTTTGTTTTCAGTTTGGGCTAATGGCTGTGTGTGGCATGTGATTGTACTCTGCTGATAGCTGGAGGGGAGCAGAATGTCAGATGTTCCTGAAACTTCACTGTGATGTTATATTGCACTCAGTACACTGTGATGAGCAACAGAAGCAGTTTCCATTCATGATAAGATTTAATCCATGATGCTATAAATATAAAACTATGTAATACGTTAGTAGAACACAATTTAAAATAGGAAACTATCATTGCACAGGAGTCATGCATTATGCTTGCAAACACATGCATTATACATCTTCCAATGGTACCTGGGCATTATTTTGGAAATGTTTTCGCATGTGATGATAACAAACCAGTCAGTCACAGATGGCAGGTTGTTTGACCTACCTGTTGAATACTTAATGTTTTAACTACGCCATGTGACAAGTAACACAATGCTGTGCTGCTGTCACAAGTTTTACTCTATTCATTTTTTGCAGCAATACCAGATGGCTATTTTCAGTTTGTTGTTTCCTGTGGTTGCTTGGGGAAAATATTTTAAGTCAAAGATTTATGTGTCATTTAAATCTTTTTCACAAAGTAACTTTTTTTCTTGCAGATAAAGTGCTAATGTCCATCACTGAAATCAGCTGCACTTGTTTTGAGATAAAGATTAAGTAAAAGCCATGTGATTTCATTCTTACAAAAAAAAAACTTTAAAAGAGTCCACAACTGAATAGGTGTCAATGACTCACTGGACAGTAGGAGGCCTTTCACAAGACCACCGAATGAATCAGCATTTAATGTTTTCTGACACTTTCCACATAGCATTGCTGAAACCCACCCATGCTGTAGTTACTTTTATCCTGATGGAAAAAAGGTGGATAATACTCTCTCCTCTATCTCCCTTTATCTTCATCTCCCTCTGTCCACTTCGCTTTTGTCATATCGTAACTGTCTGTGTTCCTGAATAATGGAATTAATGTGAGAATTGGAGTGGACAGCGGTGCCTTCACAAGCTCTTGAAGATGGTTGACAATGAGGGGATTAATTTCAACGTGGCCAAAAAGTCTTCTTTCTCAGGAAAATTGTTCTGTGTCATTGAGTTCAGCATAGTCATGGGGTAATCAGAGGTTTGGGAATCCTTTAAGGAATTAAACCCATACAGATTGTGTCATACTTCAATGAACCTGTGCTAAACCAGAAAAAAAGCTATCATATAAATTTTTCATTTACAGAAATGAGAATTTTAGTCACTGAAAATAAATTGGAAAAAAAAAGTTGAGACTTAAGTTAAGTCATGGTTAAAGTATTTGAAATTTCCTTAATTCCACTAGGAGATATTTTTTCAGTTTGTCCAAGCAATTTGTAGGGAGTTTTTTCCCATTATACAACCAGAAAAGTGAAGTCAATTGACAAACTTTATGGTGGCTTGAGAAAGCCTAGTCTAAAAGTTTGAAGTCGTTTTAAAGTTTAAATATGTTTTAAAGAAGTTTGAAACAGTTGGCATAAATAGATAGAAGCATATATGTTAGCAAGTTTCTAGTATGGATTGGCATGTTTTTTGCTAGGTGGTTGGTAAATTAGCATGGTTCTAGTATGAATTAGCATGTTGCTAGCATGTTTCTAGTACAAACGAGCATGAATTTAGAATGAATTAGCATGTTGCTAGTATGATTAGTATGTTTTTAGTATGTTTTTAGTATGGATTAGTATATTGTTAGTATGTCTCTAGTATGATTAGTATGTTTGTTAGTATGTTTGTAGTGTGATTTATATGTTAGTATGTTTGTTAGTATGTTTCTAGCAGTGACGTGCGGTCAGGCGAGGCAGGGGAGGCAGGGCCTCACCTGTCATCATCCTCACCTGCCATCATGAGATGTATACTAATGATAAAATCAATATTTGTCCACTGATCTGTGCTATAGATGCAATTTAGAATGAATTAGCATGTTGCTAGTATGTTTATAGTATGAATTAGCATGCTAGTATAATTATTTAATTCATCTTTATTTGTATAGCGCTTATACAATGTAGATTGTGTCAAAGCAGCTTCACATGGAAGTTTATAGTGAATTGAAACAGTGTCAGTTCAGTTTTCAGTGTTTAAGTTCAGTTTAGTTTAGCTCAGTTCAGTGTGGTTTAATAATCACTACTGAGAGTCCAAACACTGAAGAGCAATTCCATCGATGCGCAGCTCTACAGATCCCGAACCATGCAAGCCAGTGGCGACAGCGGCGAGGAAAAAACTTCACCAATTGGCGAATTAGTATGTTTTTTAGTATGTTTTTAGTATGGATTAGTATATTGTTAGTATGTTTCTAGTATGATTAGTATGTTAGTAAAGCCACACTGAAAAGACATGAGGTGAGGCAGGCAGTATTGCGCCGCAATGAAGAGGGCGCACCTGAGCTTACGTTTATTCTTGTTCAGTGGTTGCTCTTCTATGCAGTGAAGTTCAATAGGAGTCTGTTTTGCTCTGACTGACTGCAAAAATATATCATATCAGCTCAAAAAATTCTCAAAATTTAACTTTCAATCAAAACGTGAATAAATAATGGGTGACCAATGCCGTAGATAAAGGACTCGCTTCAAAGGACGGGACAGAAGATAACACAATCATTTCAAAGTAATTAAAGTCATGTCAAGACTTCATTTACAAGTAACGTTACTGTAAAGGTAAGGCCAGTGTGCGAATCCTGTGTGTGTGTGTGTGTGTGTGTGTGAAGAAGAGAGAGAGAGAGAGAGAGAGAGAGAGAGAGAGAGAGAGAGAGAGAGCAAGCAAGAGAGAGCGTGCGCATCTGCTATGGTGCTGTTTGTTTGTGTGTGTGAATGAGAGAGAGAGCTTGCTATGTGTGGTCGCTTGTTATAGTTGTCTGTAGCATACAGCTGGGTGTTTTTTGGGAGGCATATTTAATCGTTATACATTTTACATTCTTCCTTGGCACAATATGTACCTGCCATGTGTATAGAAATAAAACTGTAGTAAGTAATAAGTAAATAAGTCGGATCAGTTGGAAAAGATATAGCAACCCGAGTCAGACCAGTTTGGAGGTTTGGAGTTAGTTTGTTTTTTGTAGCTTGAACGGTCTAGGATGAGATGCATATAAAAATTAGTCTCAGAAAAAGACAGAAGATGAATAATAATAAGTTTATGTAGTATAACAGAATGTTGGCTTTCTTAAGCCACCATAATGATTAGATTACAATACAATGTTATTTACTGTATAGTTTTCACTTTCTGGCGTACAAGTAACATGCAAAAGCAATAAAAAACATTTTATTGTAATTTTTGTATGTTAACTGTTTTAGTTAACATAATAATCCTGATTCAAAACACAGCATACTTAACCATTAATTAAAAACGGCAAACTTAATTGCATGTTAAGACAAAGTAAAATAACATTTAAGAAAAATATGTAATTATCTAGATGTTTTGACAATGTTTACATTGACACGGATATCAAAAGAGCATATATTACAACTGACTTCATTCTAATCCCTTCGTTCTTATGTCTAGAGATCCTGTTGTAACAAACTAGAGGTCTTAGATCAACAAATGACATCTAACTTTTGACCATTAATTTTAGTTATATAAAAGCAGCCTGTAGGAAGAATCAGCCACAGCAGTCCAGAAACGAAGCTGCTATTTATTCAACAAGTTCTTTCTCTCACCCTCTCTGAAAGAACGAATGGAAACAATCAGTTTGAAGAGCAGTGACCAGATAATGGCAACAGACCAGTAACAGAAAACCCTTTACAGTATAAACACAGCAACCCTGTCCAAACTTGAGCCCTGCCCAGAGCTGAGCAGGCTTTGACTGCCCTAATCTGCAGTGTAAATCTGCAGCCACTGCCTGTCTAGTCCCTGTCTGGGTTCCGTGCTCTCAGACAAAAGCTCCGGACACCTTGCCCACTAACAAAGGGGTCGACACCACTTTCCGCTAATTGAAGCGGACAAGGTTTGCTGATGGGGCCTTTTTGAGCAATTAAACTTTGTGTATGCATCTTCGGGATCTGATGAAACATAGACAGTTGGTTTGACTTCAAACAGCCACTCAGATCACAATTTGTCATAACATATACACTGTATTTGTATGCTCTGGATAAAACAGCAGCACGGCAGAATGATTAAACGTAAATAAAAATCACAATCTGTCATGACATTTTGCAATGAGCGACTCGCCAATAAAAGCTGTTAATCTTCGCAATAAAAGCACACATTATCAACTGAAGCCCAGATAATTGCTGTTGAGAGATAAGAAATGATTCTGCTACAGCAAATGATTGATGTCAATTCCTTGTGGAATCAATTTTCATCTGATGTATGCAGAGATTGGAAACCAAGTCTTGAAGTAGCACGAAATACTGCATTTCAATTAAATACCAGACTTTGTATCATAAGGTGGGTTCAAGTCATGTCATAAAGATCATATTTTATTTTTATATTAAAAAAAGCAAAACGCATTTAAATGCTACCACAGAGTAGGGCTGCATGGTATTGGAAAAACCTGATATTACAAGGATTTTATTTGCGATTTAAATATTGCCATATGAATACAGTTTCACAAGCTTAAATAGCAGTAAATGAGGGTCTTAATAATAATTCCTTACATTTATATAGCGTTTTTCTGGATACTCAAAGCGCTTTTACACATTGAGGGGAATCTCCTCATCCACCACCACCTGGATGACGCGACGGCAGCCATCTTGCACCAGACCGCACACCACACATCAGCTGATTGGTGTCACAAAGATATACACAGGAGACCCAAATGCAAGTGAATGCAAGATGATTTATTAAAAGGAATAACAAGAGTCACAACTGGTATAGATCTCACCAGATATAGTGTGGAGCAAGGGTGCTCACACCAGGAATTCAACGCGCTAAACAGCGGTAATAGTTCATCCGAGAAACAGATCCGAAGTGAAGTCTCTCACTGATATCTTACCAGATATTGAGGGAAGGGGAGGTTAGCGCTATGGAGCAACTCTCAAGCAAATCGACACGCTTAATAGTTCATCAAAGTAGCAGATTCGGGATGAAGTCTCTCACTGATATAGTTGTCATCAGTGCAGGCAGTTGCAACAACATCAATGAAACGGAGACGTGCATAAGGTCCAAATATAACAGACTATGGTGAAACACCACCAACAGATCGAGCGAGAGCACCTAACAGGAAGCAGACACAGGAGTGAACAAACAACGGACTAACAAACGCTATCTGCAAACAGTGAACATATAAAGGCGCACAGTAATGCGCAACAGCTGTGACTGATAGAAAACAGCTGAGTGAGACAAGTGGTAACAAGACACGTGGCAACCCAGATGATGAATGTAAACACACACACACCGCGCCGTGAAGATAAACCCAAACAAACACACCCACTTCCCACACACACACATGCAAGAAAAACAGATAGATCCACAACCGTGACAATTGGTGGAGTGATGAAGCCAATTATGATATGGGGATGGTTAGAAGGCCATGATGTATGGAGGCCAGTGGGCAAATTTGGCCAGGATGCTGGGGATAAACCGCTACTGTTTTTCAAAGGACATCCTGGGATTTTTAGAGTCAGGACCTTGGTTTAACGTCTCATCCAAAATACAGCACTCACTGAGCAGTGTAGAGTCCCCTCTAGGGCGTTAGGACCCACACAGACCGCAGGTTAAGTGCCCCCTGCTGGCCTCACTAACACCACTTCCAGCAGCAACCTAGCTTTTCCATGTGGTCTCCCATCCAGGTACTGACCGGGCACATCCCTGCTTAGCTTCAGCTAGCTGCCAAGAGCTACTGTCTTCTGGGGACAGTATTCAGGTACAGAAATGTAATTTGCATAATCGCAATACAAAACAGGGTGATGCGGTGGCGCAGTGGGTAGCACGCTCGCCTCACAGCAAGAAGGTCGCTGGTTCGAGCCTCGACTGGGTCAGCTGGCGTTTCTGTGTGAAGTTTGCATGTTCTCCCCTTGTTCACGTGGGTTTCTTCCGGGTGCTCCGGTTTCCCCCACAGTCCAAAGACATGTGGTACAGGTAAACTGGGTATGCTAAAATTTACCATAGTGTATGAGCGTGGATGTTTCCCAGTGATGGGTTGCAGCTGGAAGGGCATCCACTGCATAAGCTGGATAAGTTGGTGGTTCATTCCGCTGTGGCGACCCCAGATTAATAAAGGGACTAAGCCTAAAAGAAAATGAAGAAATGAACAATGCAAAACATGCTTTGTCTCATTTTTAGTTAATTTTTTTTTTAATTCTTAGATCAAGTAAAAAAATTTTTCAACTTCTTCAGATGAAATAGGTCAAAATGAATCGTTTTTCCTTAAAATACACTCAATTATCTGCCAGTGGGGTAAGTAAAATAATCTTGTTTTTGCTTTGAAATGTAGATATTTGGACTAGAAATAAGATAAAAATTGTAAGTGAAAAAAACGTTTTTTTGCATAAATCATATAAATTATGTATAATACAGTAATTAAATACAGTTCTGTAGCTCCAGGTAAACTATAATTCAGAAGTTGCATATCTCACAATGTGACTATTGTGTACATTACGATATCGATGCTGAAATGACATTTTGTGCAACCCTACCACAAAGTCATAATTACAACAGGTTTTCCTTAAGCCCCAACTTATTGAATTGGAGACATGCTCCTGAAAAAGAAACATGTAGGGTGCAATGAAATATGAAGGATCTGTATTGATGATAAACTTGTTAAAAATTGAATTAGACCCTAACTCAACCTCAAACTACTTTCCATCTACAACGTATAACTTTGTTGTGCAGTTGTGGTAGAAATATGTAAATATAAAACACCTTATCAACTGGAAAAAACACTGATGCATTGATTTATTGAATTGTGTAGAAGTAAACAGAAACTGAATCTAAGTATAAAATGTACATCACCCTCTTGACATCATAATTGCAACTTGCCAATTTGCAATAGACTAAAAGAATTTAAAATGTCTCTCACTGTACCATTGTGAAAGGAAGTCACAGAGCAGGTATGGCAGTTGTCATCTTCAGAATGGCGTCATTTGGAGCCCTACTGTAATCTGCAATGTCAATCAACATCAAGCTAAAACTCCAGCTGTCCCAATCTAAAACACACAATCATGACAACACCACACACTATTATCATAGCATTAAATAGCTAACTAAAAGCAGTTTTATTCTTAAAATATACTTGTGTACACAAATAAACGTAAATTGCCTAAAATGGCGGAAACGCCTATTACTGGAAAGTTCTAACTTTAATAGAGTGCAGCCAAAGACAAAGCAGCACACTTTTATTGCAACTATCAGAGGCAACTGTAATAAACTATGCTTTCATTAGGGGGCGCAAATATAAAACTAAAGTGTACTGGGAACAACTACTAATCTATAATGAAATGACTTTGCAGAGCTGACTAAATCAACTGTTGTTATTTTTAAAGAAACATATTTACATGATAATCTAACCCTTTATTGGTTGTGTCGTTTTGGAAAGACGAATTGTCCGAAAATATTAGCATCTCTGTCGCGAAACAAGTGCTCTTCATTACGTTTGTCCTTCACGAGGCTCTGTACTTCTGTACTGTATTTCCATAGCAACTGCGGAGGACGCGAAAGTACAGCGTGAGGTGAACAGAAAAACACAGGGCAGGTACTTCGTATCTAATAAAGACAGACGGAAACGTGTTTTATATACTTTTGAGATGCTTGTATAACGTCATTACTATATATTTTTATTTATGCTGTCGTCAAGACACTGATAAAGTTACTTCAGTTACAAATGTGCACGTCTATTGTAACAAATTGTTACTGTTCGTTTCTCCAGGCGGTTTGGAAATGGATGATATCGAACGGGCAATTGACGAGGAGCTCATGAAATTAAACCTTCGCCCTTCTGAAAATGATATAGAGTCAGACGATGACAGCTTTAATGGTTTGAATGGTGATGTAAGTGGATATTTTATTTTATTAAATCTACTTGTTTTATATTTAGGCGACTTTCAAACGCCGTATTTCAACTCACTTTATGATAAAACTAATTTATTTGCTTACATAAAATACGCTGTTAATTATACCAAAGTCCCTTTAAGGCATTATTATGTCTTGGTTATACTAAGTCCATTGTGTTTCAATAAAAACACTTAATTCTGTTTTAAATTGTTATGAGTTTAAACAAACACAGCACAATTAACATTAAATAATATTATCGTTTATCTAACTTTTGTGACATTATGACATGTTATAGGCATGATTTATGTTATAGACATGATTTATAATGCAGGCAGTTGGTCAAAAAGGTTGTATTGTTACAATGAAATTTTACAGTATATGATTTCATTTGTTGACAGTTTATAGCATTAGTTAACGTGAAATAACAAAAATATTGGATTAATCAGTAAATATATATCCATGGCATTTAATATTTTGGTTTTCATCACTGTTTATGTTTGACTTTCTTCAGACAAAATATTCTAAAATTTGAGCCCTGGGAAATATCTACACTGTAAAACCCAACAGTCAACTTTATCAAATGAAATGAGTATAGTTGTTTCATATATACATATGTATAGTTTTCTCATTTGAAAAGAGTTTTGAACTCAGTGTTGAAGGTAATGAGTTAATTAAATACCTCGTTACTTCAACTTAAATGGAATAAGTTCACAGTACTCATATAGATTTGTTTTTTAACTCAAATGGTTTGTTGCAATCGGTTTCCTCAAATGGTTTGAGTTGTCTTATCTTATTGGGTTTTACAGTACTCTGTTGGTTTGAGTTCTCTTCATTTATTGACTTTTACTGTGCTCAAATTGCTTCATCTATTCAAATGGATTAAGTTCACAGTACTCATTAGGATTAGTTTTTGAACTTAAATGGTTTGTTGCAATCGGTTTCCTCAAATGGTTAGAATTACCCTAACTTTTGGATTTTACACTATAGTTGACACCCAAATATACCATTCGCAATTAGATTGTTACTTAATGCACTTACTAATGTCCAAAAATAAGACCTTATTGTAGTCCTTATTGTATTGCCATGACTTTATAATGACTTTACTATAAAATGTTGTCTGGCACTGACAAAAATCTCCCTTGTTCAAAAAAGCTGCCTGTTGAAGGTGAGCTGCCTGACTCAGTGCTCACATATGTTGAAGCTTCAAGAAATCAAATCAATGCTTTTGAACACTTAATTCTTGAAGATGTTGAAGAAAAGGGTGAGTATGCATTTTTAAAATGGCACACATTCACCTTTGTTAAAACAGCACAAATATGACAACATACATCATGTTTTTTTGTTCGTTATTTTTTTTTGTTTGTTTGTTTACACATAGACTTTTCAAGCCAGGAACTGTCTCATCTTAATCACAGTAATAATCCTGCAACTGAACCAGCTTCGGAAGACCCCATCAATTGGAAAGAGAGAGTGAGTCATGGTTATTTGTTTGTGGTTAATTTGAAATAGGATTATTTTCCCATCTGAGTCATCACAGAGGAAAGGAGGAGTGTCTGTGTTTTGTCCCTAACTTAACCTTTAATTCAGTTTGTCCCTCACACTAGCAAATGAGCTATTATATATCCCAGCTTTGTTTGTGTTCAGTCAATATGAATTTAGGCTGTAGATTCTCAGAAAGTAACCTTATTGCTCTCAGACATGCACAGACATCAACTCCTGAGATGATGTTTTGCATAGATCCCATTTTATTAGAGAATGAATATGTGTATAGTAAAAATGCATACATTTGCATACATTTTTTTTCAGGTAATCTCTGAGCTTCAATTTGGACTTCTAAGCGATATGGAGCCACAGAAATCCCAGCAGGAGATTACAATTACGTCATGCATGGAAGGTACATTCTTTATAACAATTTGTTTAGTATGCGCCTCTGTGCAAGACTTTTCTTCATAGATAAGTTTTTTCATTATTTTATATACAGACAATTGTATCTATACTCTGTTTTTAGATATAACTGCATGTGATATTTCCACTGAGAGTAAATTGCAACTTAGTGTTGAGTGGAGAGAATTAGAGAAAAGACTAAATGAGGAAGAGGAGCAGAAACTAGCAGCACAGGAGGTAGAAAGAGAGCTGCATTTAAACTCAGAGAGAGAGGAAGAAGAAAGGAGGAGGAAAAGACTCATGGAGTTTGAGGAGGAGCTGAAGAAGATAGGGAAGGTAAGCCATTTTAGACACTTATAATATATATGTAGATATATTCCTTAAATAAAAGGAAAAGATGAATAACAACTGAATATCTGTATGAAAACAACAGTTTCAAAATGACGGAGGAAAGGTTTATCACACAGAAGATCTTCAAGTGGAGCTGGATAAGCAGCAGGTGAGTTTAAAGATGACAAATATTGAAAAAGTCCTTTTAATTAATGGTTGCACATGCAGGGTTTCGCAGAGGTCTTAAAGTCTAAAAATGTCTACATTTAAAAAAATTAGATCTTAAAGAGACAATCTAATCATTTAGTCATCCCCCATTTGTTCCAAACCTGTTTGAGTTTCTTTCTTCTGAACACAAAAAAGATATACTGAAGAATGGACGTTAAAAAAGTCAGCCCCTCATAGCCCCCTTCCATAGTATTTTATGAATGTATATGGGTGCTTTTTTCCAACATTTCTCAGAATATTTATTTTGGTGTTCAAAAGAATAAAGAAATTCATAAAGGTATTGAAACACTTGAGTGTAAGTAAATGGTGAGGAACAGTTTCAGAAATAAAAAATACTATGGAAGTCGATGGCTGTTTTTTTCCCCATCGTTCCTCATTAATTTTCCTTCGGCTTAGTCTCTATTTCGGAGGTCGCCACTGCGGAATGAACCGGCAACTATTCCAGTATATGTTTTACGCAGCGAATGCCTTTCCAGCTGCAACTTAGTATTGGGAAACACCCATACACACTCATTCACACACACTACAGAAAATTAAGTTTACTCAATTCACCAATACCGCATGTCTTTGGACTGTTGGGGAAACTGGAGCACCTGGAATCCCACACGAACACAGAGAGAACATGCAAACTCCACACAGAAACGCCAACTGGCCCAGCCGGGACTTGAACCTAATACTATCTGCACGCAGCCTTTATGATGCAAGCTGAGATTGCATCACTCAGCGATGCAATGTCAGACACAATGCACTCAATGGAGTGAGTGACGTCACTGTGACGGGTAGGGTTAGGTGTGGGGTTAGGTGAGTGCATTAAAAAGCATTGGATGCAGCTCAGATTGCACTGCACCAGGTCTGCATCCAGACCTCTCTCCTCGAACCAGGACCTTGTTGCTGTGAAGCAACAATGCTAACCACTGAGCCACCATGCCACCAGCGTTCTTCATCATATCTTTATTTATTCCTGTGTTCAACAGAGAAAAGCAGCTCAGAGAACAAATAACAAATGGAACAAATGGAAGATGAGTAAATAATGACAGAATTGTAATTTTTGGGTAAACTTTCCCTTTAATATGCCTATAAATAATCCTTACTGTAAAAATGCCTGTCAAGATGTTTTGAATATAAATTATTGTTACATCAAATGATGTTTTAGCGTGTGCCTTTTGTAAATAATGGTAAAAAATTGTATTAAAATTAAAGTATTTAAAATTGATTAAAATTCAGAACGAAAGCAGGACAGAATAAAATAATTTTCAGAGAATTTTTTTTATTGATTTGATGCTTGAGAGCAACGTTGGTTTTTGATCCATATATACTTAATATAAAATATTGACAGTCGGGTGGCATGGTGGTTCAGTGGTTAGCACTGTTGCCTCACAGTAAGAAGGTCGCTGGTTTGAGTCCTGGCTGGGCCAGTTGGCAGTTCTGTGTGGAGTTTTCATGTTCTTCCCGTGGTCGTGTGGGTTTCCCCCGGGTGCTTCGGTTTCCCCACAGTCCAAAGACATGTCCTATAGGTAATTGATAAACAAAATTGGCCATAGTGTATGAGTGTGTGTGTGTGAATGCGAGAGTGTATGGATGTTTCCCAGTATTGGTTTGTAGCTGGAAGGACAATTGCTGCGCAAAAACATATGTCGGAATAGTTGGCGGTTAATTCTGCTGTGGCGACCCCTTATAAATAAGGGACTAAGCCTAAGTAAAATAAATGAATGAATATTGAGTGTCATATACAATATATAAATGACATTTTTATATATTAAAATGTAAAAAAGTTTGACTAAAACCATATATTTATATTTACGCTACGTTTAATTCCAGACTTTAATACAAAAACTGGATGAGCAGATGAAGAAGGAGAGACAGGCTTTTGAGGAGGCTCAAGAAGAAGAGAGAAGAAGAACACAGAAGCTTCATTGCAGAGCAGCCACAAAACTTCAAGCGGCTCTCAGAGGAACATTAGTTCGTCGCTGGAGCAAAACAGAGCTGAGCAGAAAGAGAGAGGAGGAGAAAAAACATGAGCAGGAGAAGAGAGAATTGGAGAAGCTAAAGAAGGAGAGAGAGGAAGAAAAAAAAAAGATTGAGGAGGAAGAGCGCATTCAGAAAGAGCAGATGGAGAGACGGAGAGCAGATTATGAAAGAGCGAAAGAACAAGAGCGCCATCGTCTGGAGAGAGAACAAAAAGTTGAACAGCAGAAAAGGGAAGATGAGTTGAGGAGGGAGGGAAATAAGAGGGAGGAGAAGAATAACATTACAAGTGTTAAAGATGATTGCAGAAGACAGGACATGGATGTAAACAAAACCAATAAAGAAAAGGAGAGAACTGAAGCTAAACAGAACCTTCAGATGAAGGATCAATGTAAAATAGAGGAAAGAGACATAAAGAACAAAATCAATGTGCTTATTGAGCAAACGAAAAACAAAGACAATATGCTCAATGTGCAAGGAACAAGAGAAAATTATGAAAGAATTAAAATACTGGATAAGACATCAGAGGATGGCATAAACACAATAGAAAAACAAGATAAATCCCAAAGCATAAACACATTAGATTACACAAGGCCTCAAATAAACAGTTATAAAGATAGAATAAAGAGTCATGGAGAAGAAACTGCAGTTAATAGCAATAAAAAGCTTGAACAATCAAGAAAAATGAGCAAAACCATGGCACACTCCCACATGAATGCACACCAAGGTCTTTCCAATAACCTTTCCATTAGTCCAGTTGGTTTTCCAAGTGTTTCAGATCATGCTAAGAGCATAAATACAGACTTGATGATGCCTGCTGATTTAAATGCAAAATCAACTGATATGGAAAGTAGCTGTTATCGAAATACTACAGAAATGGAGATTGAGGACTTTAAAGTAGAAAGCCAAGAATCGGTTTCAGTATGTCTACCTGACAGCACAGAGCAGAAGCGGCTGGCCTGGATGATGAGCTGCACTCCATGGTCCAAACTGTCAATGCAGAATAAAAGGAAGGAACAATGCAAAAAGAGAAAAGCAAGAAAAAGGTCCAGGTTACCTCCTCTGTCTGAGAATGCTATTCTCAAAACAGGAACTTGGAATTCTCTCAAACAGGTAAAAATTGAGAGAATGACATGTGTTGTATGTTCATTGTAATGTAATGCAATAACTATTGTCATTGTGTGGTGAACAAAACAGGTTACAACAGTGATTCTGGAAGACCTGCCAGGCTGCAGCTTGTCCACACTGTCGGAGTGTCACAAACTGCAGACTTTGACTCTAAGGCGCTGCGGACTTGCATCTTTGGATGGATTAAACCAGTGCACTCAAATCAGATACATTGATGTTCAAGTAAGCGAGAACAAACTGTCCAGTGATGTAATAATTATGTACATTATTTTGAACCTTGCAAAAATATTTACATTCTATAAAGCAGAGATTGCCAAAGTAAGGCCCTCGGGCCAAAGTTGGCCCATGGTAACTTTTGATTTGGCCCACCGTCCCATCTGAAGAGAGAGTGAGAATAATGGAGAGGGTTGGAGTGTATGCTTTGACAGAGATCGTCATTTCGAATTTAACATAACCTTTTGTTGCTTTGTTTTATTGCTTTGTTTTATCGCATTTTTCTTTGAAGGCTGAAACAGCTTAACTAGTGTATTCAGCAATGAACTCCATTGTGTTAGAAATGGGATTATGTTTTTACAGTTATAAGTTCATTATAAAATGTAAAAAATTATACTGGATTAGTTAATAGGATTAAAAGCAACATTTTAAATTTTTTAATAATATCGAATGAATTCGCAAATTCCCCTTGGCACATTTATTGTAATACGGTTTGCTATATATTCGGCCCACAGCCCTCAACAGAGTTTGGTTTTTGGCTCTTTATTGGAAAAACTTTGGGCACCCCTATAGAGTATACAGTATTGTTCAAAATGAACATATTTGTAAAAGTTCTGGGTTCCACACAGTCCTCATAAACACAAATTGATTAAGTTAACTTAATAGTTTTTATAAATGTAAGTGAATTAAACATTAGACAATTAAGTTGTCGCAAAAAAGCTTTAAAATTGTGTTGTTTTAACTCATTTTAAATAGTTAGAATTTAAATAAGTAGCAGCAAAAGTCATTTTTTAAGTGTAGTTTTCCAAGGCCTCATTTATTTGATCATAATAAAATACAGATAGTACTAATATACGATATATATTTATTTTTTTACTATTTATTAATGTAAAGACAAAGCTGAATCTTTATCATGCTTACCCCAGTCTTCAGTCACATGATCTATCAGATATCATTCTTAATTTGCTGCTGAAGAATTGCTGCTGAACATTTCTTAGTATCATTGTTAAAAATATAAGCTTGGTATTTTTGTCAAGACTGTAGTCCATTATTTTTAGATTGCTTTCTTTGGTGAATTATACAAATTATTTAAATGATACATTTGATCAATTTAATGCATCTTTTACTTTCTTTTTTGACCTATTTTAAGCATTGATTTAATGCATTCTAAATAAAAGTAATACTTTTTAAATAAAAATAAAAATAATTTTTAAGTTTGTATTAGTTTTCAAAATGATTTACTGGAAACTTAATACATTTCTTGAGGGATAGTTTACACATATAAAAATTATGTCATTATTTACTCACCCTCCACTTGTTCTGATTGTGTTTCAAAGAAGATATTTTGAGGAATATTATCTATTGACTTCTGTAGTATTTTGCCCCTATTATGGATGTCAAAAGCTAACATTTTCCATCATTATTTAAAATGTCTTTTATTTTGTGTGTATGTTCAACAGAAAAAAATAAACCACAGGTTATAGTCAAAGGGGGTTTATTTTTTCCATTTCACTAATTTATGGAAGCTGTAATACATTTTATTTGCACATAAATGTGTATCTTTATAGCTCATTGTTTCTTTGTTGTATTAAGGAGAACTCAATTACCCATGTGGACTGTGAAGGTCTGACCAACCTTCAGATCCTCCTTCTGGGCAGGAACCAGCTGATGAACATCCACGGTCTTGATGCAGCTGAAAATCTGCAAACTCTTCAGCTCTCACACAACAACATCTCTCTCATCAGTGGGTATTGACTGTTAAGTTCTATGTGTTGTGTAAAGCTACTGTACGTATCTAGTGCACAAAATTACTATTCAGTGTTCATTGTTGTCATTGTCCAGTAGAGGGCATCATTGTTCCTGTTTTGGGTATTCAAATGGCCTTTTGCCCTTGTTCTGTTCTTAAAAATATATCTAGATGCTTCTCATTTCTAAGAAAATGGCTTCATATTGAATAAATATGAATAAATGTATCATAAAGAAGAGAATAAAAACCGTTTAAAGGTATTTGCTGCCAGTGTTAGATGATGTCCTGCCAGTGCTGCAGTTTTATATTAGATTATCCTCTGGCTGGTATTAGATATTGTCATCACAGCCTAGAATTGCCTTCATACACTTTTGCACAGCCACTGACTGAATGATATATCTTTGCTTTCTTAGGTGGTTTAGGAGCCCTGAAAATGCTTCTGCAATTGTCAGTGGACCATAACCAGCTGCTCAGCACCAGAGGTTTGAAGGAAATTTATACCCTTCTGCATCTGGACTGTTCGTACAATTACCTAAGTCACATTGAGGGTTTGGAGAATTGCGCTCTTCTTAGCACGCTGGACCTCAGAGGAAACAGTCTGACTGAGGTAAATCTTACACTAGCGAATAAACAAACAAGATGAGATCATGACTGTTTATCCACTGGAATATCAGGATTTTATAGTGTAATTGGAATTTTCCATTACAGTGATTGAGAACAGTTTTATGCTGTTATTGTAATTATGCCTAGTGAAATCATAGATGTTCACTTAAAATTTGTATAGAATTTATCTTAGTGTCCAGGACATGCGTAACTTGTCAGTGTTGATTACATGAAACTCATATACTAAAACCCACTCGTCCTTAAGACAGGCGCCATTTTTTAATTGAATTATTGCTATCTGTTATGGTTAATGTGTGGATGTTAGTCATGTTCATTCGTGGCAAGGCTTGAGTTTCCGCCCATCTCAGCTCATGGGAGAGTGTTCATTGTTGGAACAGAAAAGATGTTTTTGTTGTTCTGGCACAGCTGCCTGTCCTGCAGAACCATGTTCTTTTGAGGAACCTCTACCTGGATGACAATCTCATACCTTCTCTTGATGATCTGGAATCTTATTGGCTGCCTTTGCTCCAAAGCCTTTCTGTGGTCCAAAACAGGTAGGCCTTGATGACCAATGATTGCATGGCAAAACCTAATAACTGCCTAACTAAGCAGCAATTTTAAGTCTAGCTAGGCAGGTTGCAGGTTTTAGTCTTCTACTAATTTATGTTATTTATTACCTTCTCTCATGTCGTTCCAAACCCCAGAGACCTTTGTTCATCTTCGGAATGCAAAGGAAGATATTTAAAGTTATTAAAGCTCCCTCATCCTAATAGACAGCAATGGTCCCGACTTGTTCAAAGTCCAGAAAAATGGCAAAGAAGCATCCTTGAAACAGACCATATGCTTTCAGTGGTTCAATTAGAATATTGAGCTAAATTATCGAGCTACAGGAATACTTTTTTCTGCTCATAAAAAATGACTATTCAACAGTTCTTCTCCTCAGTGTCAGTATAAGGCGCAGATTCACGAGAGTGCTGTGCTTTTTGCTTTGTCACTTTCATAGGTCTGTGCTTTGTTTCAAACAGAGGAAGATTTGTGCAGGCATCCAGGGTATACATCAGTGCACAGTGCTTGTGAACATGCGCCCTACACTGACACTGAGAAAAAAAACTGTTGAATAAGTGTGATTTATTTATAAACTAATTTTGAGAGGAGCGTGTGCTTATGATTCAACACAGCTGGTCCAGCATTAGCTAATACACGATCTACCAGTCAATTCCTAACTCACCATAAATAACCAGAATTTCTTACCTCAATAGCTTAGTTTTTAAGAATCCCCCCTTCCACCCCTACTCCTCCCAGGGTGGTACGGCGGCCTAGTGGTTAGCACTGTTGCCTCACAGCAAGAACATCACTGGATCAAGTCCTTACCAGGCCAGCTGATGTTTCAGTGCAAAGTTTATATGTTCTTTCCGTGCTCATGTGGGTTTTCCCCGCGTTCCCTAGTTTCCTCCCACAGTCCAAAGGCATGTGACATAGGTGAATTGACCAAACCGAATGGGCACCTTAGACAAGCTCTAGTCAGCAGTATATTTCCATAGTAATTCATAATTTGTCATTTATAAGCAGGGTAGTTCTCATGATCTACCCGAGCTCAAACTCCCTTCTTACCCTTCAATCGGGAGGGAGCCCCAAGCTCGAGCATCTTTTAAGCTCAGGGCTTTCTCCCGGGACAGCATGTCAAATATGCTTCATTATCAATCATCAGCTAAGGGTGAACTCTTGAAAGTCATTATTTTTGTTTTATATGCACGCAAAGCCTTTATAATATTCTGATTGAACCACTGAAGACACACAGACTGTTTTGAGGATTTTTTTTAGTACTTTTCTGGATTGCGTTGGGACCATTGCTTTCTATTGTGGATCAGGAAGCTCTCGGATTTCATACAAAATACCTTAATTTGTGTTCTGAAGATGAATGAAGCTCTTAGTGGTTTGGGACAACATGAGTTGAGTAATTATTGACAGAATTTTTAATTTTGGGTAAACTATTCCAATCCTACATTGAATCCTACTTAAATGTGAAGTCTTTACAATATTTAAATATGTTCATATGTCAAATTTAACATAAAAAACTTCCAATGTACTGTGCTAAGATGTTTTGTTGTTTTAAAATGGTTAACTTTTCTTCACAGCATAACTCATTTAAGTCCACTCTTGGACCTAGTGTCTCTGAGGGCACTGGATGTCAGTCATAACTGTCTGTCAGGTGAGCTTGTAAAGTTTTCTTTTGATAACTTTATAAATGCTGGGGTAAAAAAATATAACAATATAATAAGCAGGAAACCTTACAAAGGCCTGTTGAACCATTGTTCATACACAGACCCACAAGTTGTGATCATTGAGAATAAATCTCCAAAATACCATCTTTTCCCACCATCAATCGTGTTTGAAAATTATATCAAAAATCAAACAACACCATTGCAAACATCAAACAAATACACGCTTATATAACTTTTCAAGTAGGGATCAATTTGAAACAAACACAACAAAGCGGTCAAGCCACAGTAGTTCACCCAGTCTTTTTATCAACACAAAAATAGTTCAATAACACAACAGCACAATGACAATTCAATGGTCCATGAAAAAAAAACCCTCAAAATTGAAAGTCAGAGTCAGTCATAGGCATTAGCGGTTTTACTCACGAATCCTTGTTTCGTTGAAGGTTGGGGCTTTGCGGTTGATGGGATGTGAAGTGAAGTGGGTCGACTCACTGTGACATATGAAATAATATTTTGTATAATATTTACAAAAATTCTGGTTTATATGATAAATGGTCACTATAAATTGTTGTTTTATAGAATAGAGCTGTAAAGCTTCTGCAATTTTTTTATTAAATTTATAAATACTTTTGACATTTTAGTTTTTTGTTACATTGAAAGATAACATACCAATTTTGGATAAACTATCATTATTATTCATTATTATTTACTGACCTGTTCCATGTACCAGTACAGATAAAATGTCTGAATATAAATTAATTGCATGTCCAGAAGTACTATTATAACCATTTGTAGAGTAAATTGTAAAGTGTCTCTAAGAAGGGCCCTCTTTTGACTTTCTTTTAGACTTGCAGAACGTTTGTCTCAATCTTCAGGAATGCATCAGTCTCCAAGAACTTAACCTGACTGGTAAC
The DNA here is from genome assembly GCA_903798205.1 of Danio tinwini. Classification (NCBI taxonomy): domain Eukaryota; kingdom Metazoa; phylum Chordata; class Actinopteri; order Cypriniformes; family Danionidae; genus Danio; species Danio tinwini. The sequence continues at coordinate 9,763,446 of CAIGQZ010032545.1, forward strand.
CCATTACAACAGGAAAACAACTGGAGGTAGGTGTGACTCAAGGACCCAGTTTAAGACCTTGCACACTGACAATTAGATAACATTTTCAGTTTCTTAATGGCATTTATAACCTTTAAGCCAACATCAACTTTTTTGTCGATAAAAGAGAAGCATATAGAAAATGTGGCTTCTCATTTCATAATAAGGAGATTTATCTTGGATTGGGCAGAAGCTGTCATTGTGCATTTCAGAAAAAGTCACTAAGCATTTTATAATTGCCAGAGAATGTGAAACTAATGTGAACGGGGACTTTGGCTGGAAGTGCAGCAGGCGTTTAAAGCAGAATAAACATTCCTCTTTACCGCTGAGCTTCCGGCCCATATCACTGCACCAGCCATTGTATCTGTGTCCACTATTGGATTACTCTGTGACATCTGTACTCACGTGGACTTAAGTGTTCGTAATTCTGAAAATATTTGCTCAGTGGGGGAATATTTTGTGAGAAAATGTGCTCCTAAAGTTCTTAATGAGCAAATGATGTTCTTATGGACCTTAAAACCTAACACTCTAATTTACTAAATGAAACAAGTATATTTTACTCAAATATCACTTAAAGTTCAATATACTTTAAAGGAAGAAGTTGTGTGACCTCAAAAACAGACTATATTAAAATGAACGCAAATGGAATGAGCGAAGTTCTAGCATATTTTGCTTCCAATTGCTAAAGGAGAGTAAATCTTCAAATTAGGTGTTATTTTATGTGTTTTTGCTCAGCATTAAAATTATTTAATGGGTAGATCAACAATTGTTTATTTATTTGTTTATGTTGTAGTTTCTGATATTTTTGGAAGTTTTGGTGGTTTGGATTGTGCTGAAGGGTAGAGCCTGTAGTTAGGTTGACGACTTAGTTAGTTAGTTTGATGACTGTGTTGCTTAATTTAAAGTAAAAACAAAATAAATTAAAGTTAAAGATACACTGTAAATTAAGCTTTAGAAACAAAAGTCATAAGGTGCAATAGGTGATTGTCTTTAGAAACATTTTTTTTGTTATGCTGGTTGAAAGAGTCTTTACATCCTTAAAGTGATTGTTAAAGTACCTGGGTTAGTTTGACATCAAAGAACGGTACGTTTAGCTAGTGTAAACGATGTCTTCTGAACTCGGGTGCGCACCCACAAACAGTAACGTTACCTGAAAGAGGTGGTCTAGGGTACGGTTCGAGTAAACTCTGGTTCAGTTCACTTCTGATATGAATGCAATCGTACCAAATACAGTTTTTCCCAATTGTTTACACACAATTACTTGTACTTCAGGCGCAATGATTACAACATGTAACTGATGCACCAACCACCTGAACCAATTCTGCTAAACTACAAACACAATTCCTGCTTTACACTCAAATTGCAGATTTAAAACACAGTTTTTTCAAAACACTACACACAATTCTCTGCATTTGGCACAAGTTTCATGCAGAAAATCTCTTGTTTTCACAAGGAACACACTGTCATTCTACACTTCGCATACTAACTCATCACATAGGTAAACACCCGTCACACAAAATTGCAATTTCGAAATCAGAGCTCATCTTATATTCTCCATTTCTCAATCCTAATCCTAAGTGTATGACAGAAATCCACACTTTTTTTTTTACTGTAACTATTCTGTAAATGCTTCTGTTGAAGCATTTACAGTCGTTGAAGTCGACCACGTTATGTGCAACTTTGTGTTGGTTGGGATGAACACTGTGTACACTGTTTTTGTTGGAAAAATACAGTAAAATATAATTGGTACCGTGTATTTGTGTGTTTTGTATAAAAATAATATTCTGAAAAATTTTACAATACACTTATGTAGGCCTATTTACTGTCTGTAGTAAGTGTAACACTGAACAAAAAAGGCTTACAGTAAGTCATTATGATGAATGGATAAGAAGTGGTCATAGTGTTTTACATTAAGCACATCAGTGATCAACTGCTTCTTATAAATGTCTATTCATGTAATGGTTTGCGTGTTTCATTTGAAAACAAAACACCATTTTGTGAAGAAATCACATTGTTTTGAATGTAAAGTTTGATTTTGCAGGATAATTGAAGGGTTTTGCCCAATGTGTGTGTGTGTTTTGTGATTTGTCTGTAGAGTTCTGACAATATGAGACATGCTTTCAGAAAATGTGTGTAAACAATTGGGAAAAACTGTAACAGAAGTGAACTGCCAAATGTACAACAAACATCAGTTTTCATAACATTCATTCATGTGTGTATGTCTGTGTATCACCTAATGTGACAAGTGGAACTGACCCAGTGCAAACACTGTGATAAAACTGAACGTTTTTAATATTTTTGCGGCAAATAGACGCAAGTCGCTCTCTGTACGTTACCAAAACCAAAAAATTCAAAGCAGATCGACGATGATGTGCATACGTCTTTTCATTTTGGCGCCTTGGCTTTCGTGGCCGTCCATCACCTTGCAACAACTGTACACACAACAGCAGCTTGATGACACAAGCATACCGGGGTTCAGAAGGAAGAAAGATGGTGTGAAACCAAGAAGGTGGCTGAGGGGACAATCGAACTTGGGTTTGGACCAGGCAATTGAACCAAGTGTAAAAGCACGTATCATTTCATTTGATAGTATGTGGACTCAAATTGAATTAGTTCATAGTGCTCAAATATTACTATTTTAACTAGACAATCGGTTTACTGAAAATTTTAAGGTGGTTGAAAAAAAAAGAGCAACCAGGAAGTTTCTTTAATCCAGTTGATATATTTTTTCGAGTCCAGATCATTCAGTCCAAATGGAAAAATGAACACTAAAGAGGTTCACTGACTGTATGACTTTAAATTTCAGAAAGCCCAAAGAGTGTAGTGTTGGCAACACATTTATTTTCCCGACAGAATCTTACTAAATGTACAAATTAAATATGGTGTGACATTCTCTCCTTAGCCGGCAGTAAAATATTTAGCTTTTTATTTTGTTAGTTATTTCTTAAGATTCATTTTCCACATTTTGCATGTGGCTTCCAAAGAGATGTCGGAGGTGAAATATATCTGTTGTGTCTTTACATCTGTTTTATTCCGTAATGACGGATAGGAAGTTGACTGGAGTCAGGCTCAGTATTCCTCTGAACTTTGTCTAACCCTCAATGCCAACAACGGAATTAGAGCCAGTGTTTTTCTCGCTCTCCGCTGGCCCTTTCATCCTCGTCCAGTGATAACACAGCCTAAATTAAAGCACTGAAGGAGATTTCAAAGAAGTACACAGTGCACGACTTTTCCGAGTCTGAGAGAAGACTTTAGCTAGATTAATCGACTGCCGCAAGTTTCTTTGTTTACCGGGAAGTTTTCACGAGTAATGAATAGAGTCAGTTTTTGGTAGTAATTGGAGCCTGGCGACTGGACACAATGTGGCCAAAAGAGCATTGGTGCTTTACGTGACTACTGTAAAAATGACCCAGCTGAACGTGATCACCATTTAGAGACACAATAATTTGACTCCTCATTCATGACTAAGTATCTTGTAAACATTTTGATTCTTTTTCTTAGCCATAGAGATGTGTTGATGGGTTTATATTGTTAATATAAGCTTGAATAGAATTTACCAATACAAAAATATTGTTATCAGGGTTCAGTTATTATAGTAATCTAAATCTGAAACTATATAAAAATATTTACTTGAAACAGACATATTTTTAAATTAAATATATAATCAATTATTTATAGGTTAAAAAATATGTTTCTTCCCCGCTCTTCCCTATATATAGTACACCCCATTTTGAAAATGAATATTTGTATCCATTTCACAGTGAATATAGGTAATTATTTTTGGTGCATTTGAACAGAATATATTTATAAAACAGTTATATTCATTAAAATAAGAGTTTGGTCACCTAACACATTTAGAAATAGAAAGATAATACATTTAAGTTTAAATGAAATATTGCAAAAACATTTTTATAGATTTTTTTTTCACATTTTATTAATACTTTCCACTAACATTTACATGTGGGTATAGTCATTTTTGGACCGTTATCATTACATTATTTTGTTAGATTAGCTCCAGATTTGGCTTCAGTACTAACTAATTTAATGTATATGCACAAATAAAACATTGTATAAAAATTATTTATTTAAAAAGATAAATTTTTTCAGGGGTGAACTCATTTATGCAGAGCACTATAAATAAATTATTTTTTTAAAATAATTAATAAAACTAAAAATAATAAAAATTGTATAGACATATGCAAAAACACAGCTAAATAATAAACTACAATTATTACAAAAAATACAAAAAAAATTAAATGACAAAAAGTTAAGATATTAAACTAACCAAAACATATGAAAAGTATTAAAATTAATAAATAATGAGCAAATAATAATATGTCACTGGAGTTATAAATCTTCCATAGTTTTATTGTTATTGAATATACTACTCATTAATCAACCCTTGTTTCTTCTAAATCAATTGTACTTCTCTCAGCAGGATTCAGCACAGACTCATACACTTGCACATTAAAACACAAAACAAAAAAATATATTGGCCACATGAATGCTGTCACATCTCTGGAATGAGGCCAGTGAACTCTTCGTCATCGTGTAGTTTCACGCTAAAAAGGCCGTCTCTGACTAAAGCTCTCACTCGATGCGCAGACGCTCTGTTGATTCTCCTGGGTCCAGAATGTCAAACTCATTAAACGTTTTATCCCCATTTCCTAACTGATTTCATCTGCTCAATGTAAATACTCTCCAGTAGAAAGCCCACAGAGACATGGAGAGATGGAAGGGTTGGATTTAAATTGACCCATTACTTTTTTATGATTGTAGTGGACAGTTAATGTGTATCGGTAAACACAGTACTACTCTGAACTTTTAATTGTTTTGGAAAAAAAAGCTGTCATTTAAATTAGTAAAGTATTTAAATCACTTCTTAATATTTAATCTAGATACGTTTTAGTGTCAACTTTTTTATGTTTTGTGATTTTATACCATTGCTTTAAAACTGTCCTTAGTGTATTACACATAAAATAAACGGTTTCGTGAATTTAAACCATTGCTGTAAAACTGTCCTTAAACCAATAACAATTAAACCAATTGTTTCTAAGCGCTTTGAGCACATTGTGTGGTCGTTTCACATTACATTTTCATCAGGTAAATCTCCTAAATGGCTTTTTTTCTCTCAGGTCCTTGATTCTGGAGACAGTGCCTGGTTTGATTAAGTTGAATAATGAGCAGATTGCAGCAGGGCTTTGGAAATGTCCAGAACAGAAGTGGAGTTTCCAGGCTCTCTGTCAAGCACAGCAAAAGCAGCGTCATTCACTCCTCCAGCAGCAGAAGATTGAGATCAGGTACAAGCAGACTCAGCTTTTTTAAATATTTGTACAATATATAAACTGGTTCAAATTAATTCTGTGTCCAAAAATATTTTCACATTTCGCACATTGTTTGTTAAATATTTTGGTAATTTAGCTACACTTTCATCTACAAATTTGAATAAAGTGCTTTCAGCTCCACTTAATGCTTTTTGCTTTGTTAGGCAAATTTACAGTGCTCGGCATATATGAGTACACCTCTCATAAATCTCTCATTTAAATGAATATTTTCTATAGGATGCTTTACAATATTATATTTGTGCATATACATTAGTTAAATATGGAGCTTATCTAACAAAGTAACTTACAATAATGGTTCAAAAATTAGTAGCTCAAATTTGTATGTTAAGGAAAAATATTAATTATTTTTCATAAATTTATATGTATTATCTTTTCATTTTTAAAGTTGTTCTGTGACTAAAATATTATTTTAATAAATATTTCTGTTAAATAAATCTCTTTTGTTCAAATGCACTAATATCTATTACCCATATTCACTGAGAAATGGATAAAAATAATCATTTTCAAAATAGAGTGTACTCATATATGCTGAGCACTGCATGTATTACTACATGTATAATATATCTAATATATATGTGTATTATATATGTATAACTTTAGATTTAGTGACACATGGTTATCAGTCAACTAAAATGAAAATTAATTGCATAACACACCTTTTTATTATTTAAACGTATTATTTCAGCTAGTTGCCCAATAAATATTTCTCATTTCATTTAATACTTTATTATTTAATGAAAACCTTTAACTTAAATTTAATACACTTTAAAATAAAATTTATGAAAATTATATAGACATACAGTACACTAAAACGACTAAAATGACTTAAAACTAAAATGACTAAGTTACTAAAACTTAAACATTTAAACAACATATACACTGGAATAAATCCTTGTTGCATTAAATCTTTATGCTGAATCAAATTAACATTATGAGTCCATTGAACTTATATCGTGTTAAACTGACTTAAAACAACTTGCGTAACTTATAAAATTAAGTTAGAACATGATTAACTCAGTTTAATAAGTTACAATGACCTAAAAACATATGCTGTCAGGACTAACTGATCATATATTTTTTTACAGTGTAGAAATAAAAACCATTTTAGCTAATCATTTCATTTAAAATATGCATGTAATTTGCATATAAAATAAACATGTTGTCTATAAACAAAATATTACATTTTCATTTAACACATTTTACCAAGAATGAAAAAAAGCTTTTAATACTCTCTACTACACCTGAATTTAAAGGGAAAGACTTCTGAACACTGTCAGTATGGGGGTTGCCATTTTGAACTAGTTTATTAGTTTGTATTGGCTTTATCACTAATTATTTTGCATATATCAATGTCATAGGCAGACGTTAATAGTAAATGCGTTCTCCAAAATCCAAAATGTGTACTTTACAACTGTGTATAGTTTAATAATATTAAAACAGTAATTAAATTGCAGAGAAAATCTAAACTGTGCATGTAATTCTTTTTGAAATGTTGTCAAATTTAAAAATTAATATTTGTCACATAAATTAGTAGTTTAATTTCGACCAAATATTATAGTTTCACTTTTTGCCAGTACAAAAGCCCCTCAGACGCTGATGCAGACCACCAGCACATAAAGACGAACACTAAGTGCGTTTCATAAAGCATGATTGGCAGAAGTCTGTGTGTCCTGTGGTTCAAGCTGAGGTCTCTCATGGCTTGGAGGACTTTAGCGATACCCTGCTAACCCTTCCGGCGCACGCTCTGCACAAAGGCTCTTTTGCACACCCACAGGGACCCGCTGCAGCCGTTTAACATCTGACCTGACCCAGAGTCAGTCCCCGGCTCTGGCAAGGTGAAGACTCTGCTGTCTGACCGATACAATAGTAAACCAATGCCTGTGTTGATTAGAGTGACAGGCTGAACTGAGGGATGCCATCAAACCACGGCAATAGAACCGAGCTTACGCCATGACTTTACAAATAAGCATGTTGTGTTATTGAAAGTAATGTTAGGTCTTCAAACCCTTTTACCGCTTTTTCTCCCAAGTTAATTTCAGTTGTCAGTAAGTAGGGGAACTGTGTAAGGTCTAGGGTTGTATTTATTTGCCTTGGCGTTCTTTTTACAGCTTGTAATAATGTTTGGCTTTCAGAACGTCCGTTGCTGACTGTACATGCAAGTTGACATTCATTTGTTTTAATGAGGTAATCAAATTAGCCGTTTTGTTATACATCTTTAGATTATCAACATGTTTCAGGGCTAGTTTTGTTTCTCCGAGAACAAATGTACATTGCAGTTGATTCTTTCAAGGCTCTTTTTTATGACTTCATTGTGTGTTGGAGGGGTACAGATGCCCTCTTAACCATGTCAGAGGATTAGAATAGCAGGGACAGAGCTGGTTTCTAATGTTGACAGGGGTCAGGGCCAGGAGGGGCTAATCTAGCCATGGCTAATAGAGTAATTAGACTGGTATTGAGACATCTTTGTAGAGACTTCCTGAAATAGTTTATTATATGGCAGTTTTAAATCCCATGAGATAGATCTTTGGTAGAGGCTAGTTTAAATATACTTAATGGTTTTGGTAAAATAAAATACTCTAATATTAGTTTCACTGAGATACTATTGTTTTTGTATTAATAGATTGAATAAGTTTGGGTTTTTATATTTAGTGTTTTCCATTTTAGTTGAAATTTGTTTCAACCTTTTAAATATGGTTAGATGTAGGGTGATTACTCTGGTTCTAGATTCTAGATTATTCTAGTAGATTATTCTATTCTAGATTTTAGTAAACTTCTGGGACGTGTGTTCAGATGGAGCATCATTTACTACACAAATCAAATTTGATTTAATATGTCAATAACAACATCAAGATAATCATTCTGTGATGATGACATGTTTGTGTAGCTTCTCGGTGATCTATGGACAGCTTTGTGTAGTAAATGCAGCATGTAAAATGTTATAAAACATATAATAACATAGACAACTTCAATTCGTGAGAGTGCCGCCCTTTGGACTTTAGAGACTTACTACTGATCACATGGTGCTTCCCTGGTCTAGTTTGTAGTTTTAATTTTATGTACATAAACACAACTGATAATTAGCTTTTACTTAGCTGAAATACAATGTTATTAAGAAATTATATAACACACATATTAAGAAATTGTGACATGTCTTTATGACATGAATTTGCCACTTCAGTGCTTTGAACTGTTAAACATGCACTTTGTGTGTGTGTACACACAATGGTATTTTCATCAGCTGAGTGCTCGTGAAGTGTTTATAATGTGTAAAAAGGAGACAAAAAAAGAGTTTTCTACAGGTGGTTTATTAAGCTTAACAAAGGAAACAAAGAACAGAAAGGAAAAAACTTGTGCACACAAATTGTGCTTCATACAGGTGAGTGGGCTTGACAAACCACCTGTAGAAACACTGTCTCTCTCAAAAAAACCCCCCAAAAAACAAAAACAAAACTTCCCCTTAATCTAGCACTAAATTCTCTAAGCACAAATAGTTCCTTTGTATAAATCCTCTCTTTGTTGAATTCCTCCTAAATTGTAAGTCACTTTGGACAAAGTGCTGCTAAATGACTAAATGTAAATATAATGTAAATGTCAAAACAGTGACATGAATTCCTCTGTCTTACAGACAGTAATCTGCTGCAAAGTGACTTGTATTAAACTGTAAAGAAGATTGCTGTGACTACAAAAGGAGAAAACGGGTATAATTAAGCATTCTTCTTTTAATGGTGGCATCTTAATACACCATTTTCTGTTTTTGATTAATTTAGATGTCTTCAGTCCTTCAGGTACATTTTTATTTCTGCCACAGGCAGCTACACCAGAGTTTGTGTCATGTGCAGGACAGACCAACTGACACAAGATAAAAAAAACACATCTGTCCAACACGTTTACATAGAAAAACAATCTAAAAGCACAGATTGGAATGCAAAAACATGTTCTGTATAAAATTATATCTGATATTTGTGTGCCTTTTTTCACAGTTCTGCACCCTCTGAACATGATGCCCAGCTTCTTGCCATTGGCCACCAAACAGACCTGTTCAGACTGGCAGTGGAGCAGCGTTACTCCCACGAATACGGTGACAGCTGTGTCACAGAGGTTCCTGCACTAACAACAGTGTTAAGTGGTCCATGTGTTTTTCCTAAAGCATCTTTATCGGAAAATCCAGAGCAACAGCATCTAATTACAAGAGAATGGCACAAACACAATCCACAGAAGACACCAAATCCTCAATCTCACCTTGAACTACAATCTGTTGACTGCATAGAGACGCAAAGTCAGAAGGAACCTGTTCAGGCACTCAACTTGAAAATGTATGCCTCTCAAACACTGTATTTCTTTTACGTTGTAAACTTTCAAAGCATTTAGTTTCTGATGATTTGAAGGTACATTTAATTTTAGCTGCAGGTAATCAAAATAAAGCTCATCTCTAAATCATTCAGATGACACCGGACCCCTGTTGGGTCTCTCTCTCCAGATGTTTTAACGCAGATGAATCATCCGAGTTCAGCGACATTAATTTAGTCTCTGCTGACCTTGGTGAGTCATCAGATAAAATTGTCTTGTGCGATGTTCCTCAGAGCGGCAGCTGTGGTGATCCAACGATTCTGGCGAAGGAGATGCATAATGAAGAGACGCAAGGGCCTTCCTGGCTTAATTGAAAAAACCAACACGAAATTAAAGCTTCATAAGGTGGAAGATACCTGCATTGAGGGGCCTGAGAGGGAATGGGCAGCTGTTGTTATTCAGGTGAAACTCACTTTTTGAGTTTTTACAAAACATTCACTTTTATTTTGGATCTACTGCATCATATCTCTGTGTTTTCCATAACTCCTTTTATGAATGCAATACATAACTTGAATAAAATTAAATCATCTTCATTACACCTATTACTGCCAAGAGCTTGTTTTGAATTGGTAGGCAGTGCTTTTGAAAACGGGCTATTCTTTTCCCGAGTAACTTCTAAGAGCTATTTTTTTCTCTCTCTCTTTGTGTTTAATGAGTCTCCAAGGACTCGGGCCGAGGGAAAAAAATGATTAATCAGATTCCAACGTGTCGCTGGAGTGGGAGCGAGTGGGTTCTGATCCGTTAAGTCTTTTTTTTTTGCCCCTTGGGGAATACGCAGATTTAAAGGCATCCCGGTGTTACATTTGTCTTACAAAGCCAAAGTCACCGAAAGTTCAAACTGCAGACCGCGGGGCAATTAAACAGAGGTTAACATGTTTTATCTTCCTAATGGGATAACACACAATATTTATGCTTGCATGTGATTCATGGCTGTGTGTATTGCCCCTGCAGGCTGCATGGAGGGGCTTCTTTCTGCGGAAAAGGCTGGCCCGTGCTTTAGCTGCTGCTCAGATCATAGAGAGCGATGAGGACTTTGAAGAGGTGGACATGGACGAATTCATTTTTGATGAGGTATGAGTAGATGCGTGGTGCTCCTGCCATTACGCTGAAGTGTGCCGACTGATAGCCCGACCCGCAGCGCTGACAGTCCTTTAAGTAGAGCTTGTAGTCGTAATGCTGGAAGCTGTCAGTGGTGATTAGGTACTGAAAAAGAGCAGTCAATGAGTGGGAAAGATGGCAAGGAAAACGTTGTTTCTTTTTTTCTTATGTCACCTGCTATTTTCTGCCCGCTTGCACCACGTTTACTCAACTTAACTTTGGCTTAACCTGTGCATTACACTAAGTGAGCTCATCTTTGTAGCTTATTAGGCGATTCATTATAGTGCATTACAATGTTCAATTCAGTTCAGTTCATGTTTATTTCTATAGAACTTTTACAGTGTAGATTGTGTCAAAGCAGCTTAACATAGAAGTTATAATAAATTGAAATGTGTCAGTCCAGTTTTCAGAGTTGAAGTTCAATTTAGTTCAGTTCAATGTGGTTTAAGTTTCACTGCTGAAACACTGAAGAGCAAATCCATCGATGCATAGCTCCACAAGTCCTATCCAAACAAGCCAGTGGCAACAGTGAGGAGGAACAAACTTCATCAATTGACGATAATGAAGGAAAAAAAACCTAGAGAGAAACCAGGCTCTGTTGTGCACGACCATTTCCAAACTTCCTGTGCTGAGTTGCATTCATGTTAAATTCATGAATGTTTTTTATGTGCTGGTGCTTTAATTTCTGTCTGTTTTGAAGGGGATGTTTTTGTTTTGCCGATGGCTGTGATCTGCTACTTGCTTTTAAGAAATAATAGGAAAACATCAAGATGCACTACATAATTTTTTTCAGATCAGCACTTTGATTTTGTTCTGTTTTGAACAGAAAGAGCTGGAGAAAGACTGGATAACTTTGCATTCCAATGCTTTACCGTCCAGAATGATGCCATTTTCGGAAGAGTTGCTGTTGTCAAAGGTAACAGCCCTGCAGACCCTCCTTCTGTCTGTGGGCCGGCACAATCGCAGTCTCTCTGGGTGATTAAGTGCCAAATTTATTGCCTCCAAAAACACAATTACTTTCTGGGCCGCCTTAAACTTTCTTCTCATCAGCAAATGTCATTTTTTAGCACGGTGCTTTTTCTTCTGTGGTTTCTTTTCTTTAGAGAGAGCTGGCCTTTTCTATCACGGTAGCGAGGGTGTGATGTGATGCAGCTGCTGCTGTGGAGATGTAGAGATTGTTGAATGCACTTCAATGTTCTAGAACTGAGATGAAAACACAGCAGCAGAAATACTATCTGATCATTTTATAAAAATTGAAAGTGCACTTTAAGTACATCTTTGTGGTAGAAGCTGCATACTGATGCTAGTCATTTTTTGATCTTGCTACTTGCAGTCTCCACTTCTTCATCCACTGCCACCAAAGACTCTACCTGTATTTTCACGGCAACCAAAAAATGCCTGGTCTGATAGAGAAGATGCAGCCTGCGTGGAGCAAAGTGTTTCTCCTTCTACTAACCTCAGCAGCAGGTAATATTTGTTTTTGTCGATAATTATGATAATTATAATTTAAATGGCTATAACATTGTGCAGTTTTTTTTTTTCTAAACATTTCCAGATCAGAGGAATCAGAAAAAATCCTTGAAGAATGGTATACCTCTGTGCTTTAATAAATACTATTATGAAATAATTTTTGATTGTACATTTCATAAACATAATAAAAACATTTATTTCAGGGGCATCACCAATGACTCCACCGCCCTTCTCATCCTGAAGAGAGCTAATAAAATGATGGGCAGAAAACAGCAGCAGAAGAGATTATTGGGTAATCATAACTATCTATCTGTCCATGGCCTAAAACAAACATTTTGTCAAATCTGTTAATGGATTGTGAACTTAAAAATATTTACCAGCCATAAATTTATGCAATTAATTGCATTGTTTCAGGTTTAGAAAACATTACCATATCAGATTACATATTTATGTATATAAATTCTTTGGCATGTGACAATTACACTAAACCGTATCACATTCTCAGGCACGTTTAGCATAGAGCTGGGCGATATGGCAAAAATGCAATCTCTATAATTATTTTCCATATTGAACAATAACGATATAAGTTGTTAATGCTTCCAGATTTAAAAGAGTACCCCAACAATGACTGAATCCACAAAAATTAGAAGGTCCAGAAAATGACATTTTCGGCCGATAAATTTTCAGTGGCCGAAAATTCAGTACATCTCTAATATCAACACACTTTTAGATTCCCATTGTTGCACATTTCTTCTGTGTGATTGGCTCTTAGATCAATATAGAGTTAAAAAAATCCAGAGCTTATCATTGTTATTGGCCCAGCCCTAGTTTAGCTTTACTAAAATAAACTACCAGACAATTGCTGACTTAACCCCGTTTCAATTTTACTTGCATTTAAGCCGTATTAAGTACTTTGTTTAGGCCCTGCATCCAACCATTCAACCATCCAGTTGCGAGTGCTTCTCCAACTGCTGAGTGTAAAATGCACACTCCATGCCTTGCATCACTGCCGGCGTTTTAAAAATGTAATACTTCCATTGACAAAAACAGAAAAACAAACAGTGCTCGTGTTTCTGCAGCGCAAAAATGCTTCAATGGACCTGAACCCCAACACTGTTTCACATACTTACCAACAGAACAAGTGTTACTTTTAGTCCAATAGATGCAATAGACATTCTTAGTGTAATTTAAAAAATTCATAAAAAGTGTTCAAAATTTCAAGAAAAAGAACCTTTTATGTATGTAGCTCCTTTTACAGCATCGATATTGTAATGTAATTAAAATATAATCGAGTAAATAGACTTAAGCATCCATTTGCTTGTTGCATAAAAAAGGAACGAAAGACCATTTAAATGCAGGCGTCTTCATTAGCAGCAGGCTAGCACAGAAACTCCTGGGGTAAAATAAATTTCCATATTTTAAAGATATGGTGTGGAAAAATATAATTTAATGCAGTGCTTCTAGTTTGGTCTGATACCCACTTTATATCATATCAATCAAGCAGTGAAGATCACTTTTTTTTTTAAAGAAATCACATCTTAAATGCAGTGATTTTGTATGGGATGACAATCAGCCGGAAGCCCTGGGGCTGGATGACTGAAAATAAAAGTCAGTGTGCATATACCTCATTGTCTTTAAAAACAGAATATATGAGGTAGCCTAATTCTTAAAACTGTATTACTAGATGTTTTATTTCATGTTAGGTTAAGATGTACAATATTTCTTTGTTAGAAATTGTCAATAAATCCTTATCCTGGAAAATTGAAAAAGCTATGCAACCTTTGAACATTGGAGTCAAACCGTTTGAAAACCCTGATTCTATATGTACTTTAGCATTAGCACTTGAAGGCCAGTGCAAGTCCTGTACATTCCTGCATTGCATTATATTCTTTATACAGTATAAACTACAATTCAAATTACTTCAAATTTGCTGTCAATCTCTACTGACACACAACATCTTTAAAAAAAGTTGTATTATATTCTGTATGCACTATTTATCCATTTTCTTAAATGTTACACCAGCCTTCAAACTCTTTTTACTGTTTCCTCTCTATGTTTTCAGTGTGCAGTCGTGCCACACTTGCATGGAGCTTGTGTTTCCATGCAAAGCTTAATCTGCCATAACAGCAAGCAGCTCCACCCTGCGCCATGCCTTGTCATGTTCGATTGACTCGTCTGCAAACATTCTTACATATATTCCATCACGCTTTAAGTTCCAACCAGCTTCATTGCCGAGAACATCAGTGCTCGTAAGTTTAATGGGCCATGAGTCTAACAAGAATCCCAGACAAAGTAGTTCTGGTCCTGGTCTGGATGCTCCAGGGTTGGCCTGAAGGCGGCTTTGATCAAGGTCAGGAGTGCGTGACTCTAATGCCACAAATCCAATCATGGCCCCATGAAATGAGGGCCTGTGTCGAGCTCTCAGAGCCACTGCTCCATGGGCCCTTTGGTCTCGTAATGGAAAGTGAAGTTTTGGTTTCTGTCAGTTTTCTGTTTGCGCTTGTCTGCTTCATGAATCCTGTGTTCGTATGAGCTCATTTGTGGCTGCGTTCCTGTCTGTGTTATATGTTCTAGACCCAAATCAACGTTTGGCCCTGTTCAGGAGCCACAGTAAGCAGTGTGTTTCGGCAGAAGCTCAAAGACAAACACGTCCTACTTTTAAGGACAACTATAAAGGTAGGACTGAATATACCTAAAAAATCTAGTTAATTGTTACACAGATAAACTAATATTCATAAGAATTTATTCATTTAGTGTAAGATTCAGTTGATTCACTACACAATTCAGTTTATTTACTTATAAAACTATTACGCATTTGAATCTCAGTATAAATCACCTCATTAAATACACAAATGATCACTATACAGTAGATATTGATGTGTTGACTAATTTGAATACTTTTTCACTTTGTTAAACAAGATTTTGTAGCATAGGTAGTGTGATTAGTTTAACACTGTAAACTCCAACAAAACACCCGGATGATATTGTTATGACATACGTACACACATCTGTTGCAACATGGACTCGTTCTGAAAACATAGCCCTATATACATATCTGGAGATTGCGAATTATGTAGCCAGAGCTATGGCTGCATTTAATCTTAAAAACGAACGCTACCAGGCGGTATAACGCTGATTCTTTTCGCGCTTACCAGCTGACAGCTTACCTCTGCATGGACAGCTTTTCTGCTGTAACCAGTTTGTCCCATAGCTCGACATGTACGTCGGCAGACTTGAGATGCAGAGTGGAGTTGACTGCAACAACGGGGTTTGAGTCCGGTGAAGACCGGTTACAGAAAGCAGGTAAGACAAAAACAAAAGCTAAAAAATTAATTAAACAAGTCAGTAATAGGGTGAGAATGTGGTAATAATCAGGCGAGGGCTTTTCTTTTTTCAGTTTTTTTTTTAACACTTTGGTTGGGTTTAGGGAAGGGGGTGGGGTCAAGATGTGCTTTTGAAAGCACTATAGACCATTTACCATGTCTGTAAACATTCAGGATGCGCGTGCAGAGAGGTGGCAGAAAAAATCGGGCGCGCTACCATTTACAGCGAGGGAATGACATCCGATGCGGTACAGAGTTTGTTGTTGTCTTAAAAATAAGATATATTGATTACGTATTATATATATTATTTACATAATGCTTTCAGCGTATTATAACAGCTTGTCATCCAGTGATAAGCACAGTGATTCGGCAAAATTAACGTTAAAGTGAGCGGTGTTCGTCTGACAGATCCATTTGCAATAGCACCCTCCCAATGGATATTGGATAAGACGAAATGACCAAGCATCCAGCCCCAAATGTACAATCTCATTGAAGCTCCAAGGGATTTTACAAGAGAGAAGTTAAAGGCCTACAAGTGTTTGGATGCCAACAATTGTGTTCTGTGTGGTGATGTGCAAGAAATAATGTTCCCTGATTACCAGATTCAAAATTATGTAGTGCTAAAAACCGAGGTTCTGCCAAGCCAAAGACAAGGAAAAAAAGACGGAGCTAACATTATACAAGGCCTGGGTGATCATCAAGAAGCAGAACAACTGCATTCTGACAGCGAACTACACCTGTACGGCAGGCCCAGGGTATGTGAACTTACACATAAAGATAAATATGGTTTTATATTCGCACATTCAGACTTTTTCCTTAATAATATAATTTCATAAAAGTATTATTTACAAACTCTAAATAACGAAATCATATTCAAGTACATTCAAGTACAACATTGTTCACAGTCAAATAAACAGTGTTTATGTTGTTTTCAAGTCACACTTGCAGGTTATTTCAGACCGAATACTCAAAGTGTCGTGGTAAACAATATAGGGAGTGTGTCACAAGTTGTCTCTGAATGAATGTGTGAATATAAAACCAACTTTAATAACTTCCACTTCCACGTTTCATTCTTAGCATTCAGTGTCAGTAAATCAGTCAGTTGACAGTGGCCTCTGGTGGATTCACGAAAACAAAAACTGCAAAAAAACGTAGCCCCTGGGACTTATTTTGCTCTCCAGAAATGTATATAGGGGTACGTAATCAGAATGAGCCTGGGTTGACAATCAGTTGACTCTTACAGAGCTTTAATTGATTCATATTTTATCAGGAAGCGTAGAAGTGTACAGTTTTGGACACTTTAGTTAATTTTTTTTACTTAAACCTTATGCCCAGGGCACAAGGGATTTACTATGTGAACTCAACATGAATTAATTGATTAAATTTATGCATCTTTAACATCGTTTCTTTCCTCATACAGGCAAAGTAATTTAATATATAAATCAGTTGAATAACTTTGATTTACCTTTTTTCACTTAACACATTTTTTATTTTTCACATAACAAACTGATAAACCATATAAATCAATTGATTCACCATATTAATTCTTTTTTCTCTATAAAATAAAAAGGATGCACCATATTAATTTCAGTTGATTAATCACCAGAATCAATTTCAATACTACAGTAATCAACATTAGAAGTGTATCATAAAATATTGTTATTAATAAATCAATCAATTATAGATTAATAAATATCAATATTGTATGTTGACTATTATAATTAATTAGTTCGCCATAACAATAAAAACATTCTCTATATAAATAAACTAGTGCTGGGCAACAATTAATCATGATTAATTGCGTCCAAAATAAAAGTTTGTTTTGACATAATATATGCATGTGTAATGTGTATATTTATTATGTATATATAAATACACAAATACATGCATATATTTGAGAAAATATTATTTATATGTAAATATAATAAATATATGTATATGATTCAAATTACTTATACATTTAAATATATATGTAACCAATTTGTTTTGTATAGTTTTGTTTCTATGTGTGTGTATCACTTACACATAATAAATATATACACACACACACACAAACAAACACACACACCCACGCACGCACGCACACACATTATGCCAAATATTATGTCTTTGCCCACTACTAAAATAAACTGATTTGACTTATGATTTAACTGAATCACTTCAAAGTACTAATCAACTGCTTCACCAAATTACTACATTTATCTCTATACAAAAAATGTATATACCATATTAATGAATCAATTGTTTTATTTCATGAATCAATTGTTGTCATTTACCAAAATATGGAAGTTGCATAATTTCCCAAACTTTGGAAACTACTTCCTCCACTTTCATTACTCCCCATGGGCTCAATTCATACAGTCATTTGGGACATGCTTGGATCTGCATTGCGTGTAATACACGAAAACATACACATCGTCTGATCAAATTGAACGCACATGATGGGGCTCGTAAATAGCCAGCCATTAGGTTGTTTGGGATGGTGGAGAATAAACAAGATGATTGTGTTTCAGGAGGCTTTGTAGCGGACCTGAAGTGTGAAATTGAGTTAAGTACAGAGGAGGTCGGGCACTTAGGGGTCCCAGACTGAGAGAGAGCGCCGTCTGTAGCCCCAGTGCCACCTGATGGGGGTAGGGGCAAACCGATGCTACCAACGGGGCTCAAACGTAAGAGATAAGAGATGAAGAGTCATGCTAAAGAGCAGGCCAAATAAATTGCATGACATCCTCTTTATATGTATAGTGGTTGCTTTCTTTCTTTTCTTTTTTGTTGTTGTTCCGACTCCTCCGCCAGTCCCGTGGCGTATGTAAGCCGATACCCATTTTCAAGTGGGTTACTTCATGTCCAGCACATCCACAAAGGAGAGCTGGGATAAAATAAACATGAGTGAGGCGGATATCTCGGAAAGAATCTGTCACGGCTTCGGGGGGCTAATCACCTCCAGAAGGGGTCTTGGAGCGCTCGGTTGAAATGTAAGCCCCTGCTGGGGGAGAGCAGAGGAGCGGCGGCCGGCCTGTAGCCTGAGGCGCAGGGCCTTCCGCGGGTCAGCAGAGGGGAAGAGCAGGTAGCCGAACCCAAGCCCAAAGCCAGGACACGATCCCACAATGCCCTGCTCATGTGGGCTTTTAAGTCTTTAATCCTCAGAGATGCATTACTCTGACACGTTTTTTGGTAGAACGGAGCATATCGTTATTTTGGGTTAACCTGTGTGTTTTCGCCGCTCTCCTGGGTTTGATTTGCACCATGTGTCCTGTATTTCCAGTCTCCTGTATCTGCTGGGCTTGGCACTGTATCACCACTCTAGTAGATGATGCTTTGGGTTTGAGTGGATTCCTTTGAGAAGAAATCACACGAGAGAGTCTGAGTTTGTGGAAAATAATACTTCAGATCAGTTGAAGGACTTTAACTGACATATAATGTCTTGCTTAGGCTGTGAGATCTATAGCTTAACACATGACTGAATCTATTTTTAAGGTACAGTACCATTAGTAAACAGTTTGTGGGAGTGTTTATTAATTTTGTTAACTGCCAAATCTTTATTGTTAGTTCATGTTTGCTCAGAATTATTAAATAATATGGCAACACTTTACAATAAGGTCCCATTAGATCATGTTAAGGTATTTGCTGATATGAACAAACAATGAACAATACATTTATTACAGTATTTATTAATCTTTGTTAACATTAGTTAATAAAAAAATAAAGTTGTTCATCATTAGTTCGTGTTAACTCACAGTGCATAAAAGTAGTAAGGGATAAAGTATATCCATGCAGTTATTATTGCAGAATAATGCCCTGTTATTGCAGAAAAGGCTTATCGGCTTGTTGAAAATGACTTATAAATATGGAGGTGAAATTATTCACTGACAGTCAAGATGATTCAAAGTACCCGAGTGACCCTGTGTTATTAGTTTCTGCAGTTATCTCAGAGTAACATATCTTGAAATGTTGCGACTGACCAATCAGAATCAAGTATTCCAGACAGCCGTGTTATAGCAGTTATTATTACACGGTTGTCTGGAATACTTGATTCTGATTGGTCATTCCTCAAGCATCGTCATCATTAGTGAATACATTCATTTACATTTTTTTAATGCTTAAATTTGTCAGTGCTGTTCTTAACTGTTTGGCACCATCTTGGACTCAATAAGTTGGTTAGTCTTTGCTGCTTTCAGCCATTTTAAGCCAGTTAATAAATTATTACAACATTTTTTTTATAATTGTTTAGCTTTGTGGCAAGAGGTATAATGTACATCTAGGCGGTTGTTTCGTGCAATATCCCTTACAACAATCACAATTTTGAATTTGAATTATACATTAGTTATTGCTCATGTAAGTAAATATGTTAACTAATATGAACTAATAGAACATTATTGTAAAGTGTGACCAATAATATTAATAGATGCAACTTTGGATTTAGTGATATTTGTAAATGCTGAAATTAACATGAACTAAACTTACATACTAAGTATAATAAGTTTAAATGTAATTTTCATTGTTGGTTCAAGTGTTATTATACTATTTAACACTTCAATAATACTTCATACTTGACACGGGCCCAGTAATTGTATTTATTTATTTATTTATTTTACAATTTCAGTTTTGATATAATAAAAAAAATATTACTATAATTTTAATTTAGAACATAAGTTATTTGTGCAGTTTTTTTCATGTTTATTTTTTGAGAAAATTATTCTGTTCATCAAGGCAGCATTTATTAAATGTAACAAATTTGTTAAATTGTTACATATTTATTAACATTTTAATTAGCTGCTTTCTTATAGTATGTAGTTTCAAATGAAATTATTACTCTAGTCATTATTGCTTTTATTACGATTACCAATAATTATAATAATATTAATGATACTAATTAATATTAGAGTGATTTCTGAAGTATCTTGTGACACTGAAGACTGGGGTAATGAAGCTGAAAATTCATCTTTAAAATCACTGGAATAAATCATTAAATGGCGAAGCAGTGGCGCAGTGGGTAGTGCTCTCGCCTCACAGCAAGGTCACTGGTTCGAGTCTCGGCTGGGTCAGTTGGCATTTCTTTGTGGAGTTTGCATGTTCTGCCCGCGCTCGCGTGGGTTTCCTCCGGGTGCTCCGGTTTCCCCCACAAGTCCAAAGGCATGTGGTACAGGTGAATTGGGTAGGTTAATTGTCCGTAGTGTATGAGTGTGAATGAGAATGTATAGATGTTTCCCAGTGATAGGTTGCAGCTGGAAGGGCATCGGCAGCGTATAAACATGCGCTGGATAAATTGGCAGTTTATTCTGCTGTGGCGACCCCAGATTAATAAAGAGACTAAGCTGAAAAGAAAATGAATTATTGAATGAAATTATTAAATTAAATTATAAAATACTTTTGGTAGTTTATTATAGTGCAATAATATTTCACAATTTTACCATTTGTACTGTATTTTTGATTAAATAAATGCAGCCTTGGTGAGCATGAGAAGCTTATTTTAAAATATTTAAAAATCCTACTGACTCCAAACCTTTGACTGGTATAGTGTAAATCATATTAATATTTTTCTATTCCTTTAACCAATGATTTATAGTTTTTATAGTTCCAATGATTTATAGTTTTTTATAGTTTTAGTTAGAGATTCATCATATTTCATACTTTTTGTGATTCCTTCAGATTGATGTGATTGACAGGCTTCAGGCTTGTGTGCAGAGCTCTTAGTGGCATGTGTTTGTGTGTGTGTGTTGACCGCTGGTTGACCGCCTGTGCTCTGCACTCTGGAGGTGAAGGTTTGACCCAGGGTAAAGGAAAGTGGGAGACAGAACCTTGCGATAAAAGACCTGACCTCCTTCTTTGAGTCTGCTAGAAGAACTCCCAAACAATCAGAGCCCCATGGGTATGTCTCTCCAGCACACACACACATATGAGAATCCCCCACATGCACCGTGCTTTGTGCACAGCCTGTGCGTGTGTGCATGAAGTGACTTCACTCCAGTGAAACAATTTAGGCATTTTAGACACCAGATTCCAGTTTAGTTAGTCAGACCCAAAAATAACCTAAAGATCTGTGGAGGCAATCTTAATGGACAAGAAGATGGGACATATAGGCTTTAAATTATGAATGTTCCCTGTCTCTATATATGTATATACAGTTGAAGTCAGAATTATTAGCTCCCCTTTGATTTTTTGTTCTTTTTAAAATATTTTTTAAAATGTTTAATACAGTGTGAAAATTTTCACAGTATGTCTGATAATATTTTTTTTTCTTCTGGAAAAAGTCTTATTTGTTTTATTTTGGCTAAAATAAAAGCAGTTTTTAATTTTTTAAAACTCACTTTAAGGTCAAAATTATTAGCCCCTTTAATCTATATATTTTTTCACTAGTCTACAGATCAAACCATCGTTATTTAATTACCCTAACCTGCCTAGTTAACCGAATTTACCTAGTTAAGCCTTTAAATGTCACTTTAAGCTGTATAGAAGTATCTTGACAAATATCTAGTAAAATATTATTTACTATTATCATGGCAAAGATAAAATAAATCAGTTATTAGTAATGAGTTATTAAAACTATTATGTTTAGAAATGTGTTGAAACAAATCTTCTCTCCTTTAAACAGAAATTGGGGTAAGAAATAAACAGGGGTGCTAATAATTCTGACTTCAACTGTATGTGGGTCAAAAATAAAAAGTGGGTTAATAAGTGCCTTTATTGGTTTTTATTCATTGTAATTTTTAAAAAGAAAATATTATATACCATGATAAATGTAGTCATTTAGTTGAACAGAAGTTCATATACCAAAAGAATTGTCAACCCAGGCTCATTTTGATTACGTACCCCTATATACATTTCTGGAGAGAGCAAAATACTTCCCAGGAGCAAAATTTTTTTGCAGTTTTTGTTTTCACAAATCCACCAGGGGCCGCTGTATATGCTTTTTTGGATCTCAAATTTTCCTTGCAAGGGCCTTTCGTGCCTGCTGTTCTCACATAAATCCACAGGAGGCTGATGTCAACTGACTGATTTACTAACTGACCAACTGACCGATCTACCCTACCCTCCCCCTTCCCTAGACCCAACCTATAGTGTTTTAAAAAGCAACGCTTGACCTGCCCAACCCCTTCCCTAAACCCAACCGCAGTGTTTTAAAAAAAAACAATCCAGAAAAAGAAAAGCCCCCGGATTTTTATAACGTTTTCAGATTTTACCACATTCTCACCCTGTTATTTACCTGCTTATTTTATTGTTTAACTTTTGTTTTGTTGTCTTACCTGCTTTCTGGAACCGTTCTTTGCTGGCCTCAGACTCTATAGTCGCAGTCAACCGCTCTGCGTCTCAAGTCTGCTGACGTACATGTCCAGCTACCGGACAAACTGGTAACAGTGGAAAAGCTGTCCATACTAAGGTAAACAGTCAGCTGGTAAGCAAGAAAAGAAAAAGCGTCATACCGCATTCGTAGCATTTGCTTTAAAGAAGAAATGTAGCCATACGTACTTCTGGCTACATAATTTGCGATATCCCGAAATGTATAAACAGTAGGGCTACGTTTTCAGAATGAGCCTATGTTTAGAATTGCTTATATCAAGAATTGTTTAATGACATGTTTAAAAGCTGTTTAAATGTATTTAAGCAATTCTTATATTTGCTACTATCCTTCAATCCACTAGGTTTTTTCCACCATTCATTCACATCTGCAGCTGATCGTCAGAACAGCAGAAACCATTTCCAATACAGAAACATCACTTTTGAACAAGTATTTGAATAATACTCTTGCATAATGTCGAGTATTGTAATGTCTACATAGATCTCAAAGTATTTCTTTGTTGCAACCGGGTACTCACAAAAAACCAAAGCAAAGCAAACATTACTAGCAGATTACTACAGTATAAATACAGCAGTACAAAATATAAAAGAGAAAGATCAACTTAGAATGCCACTTATATGTTCTATAAAGAAAAATCATAATAAAGTAACAATTTACAATGTGAATTATGCATTAGTTGAATTATGCATTAGTGTGACCAATACACACTAGATTACTATGGCATAAATACAGCAATACAAAATATAAAAGCGATAGATCGACTTAGAATGTGATTTACCTGTTCTATAAGGAAAAATCATAATAAAACAGGTAAGTGACCTTCTAAGTTGATCTCTCAGGGTTTTTTTTGGCAAGAAATGACACAAGCTTCTGCCAAAAGATAATAAGATGATGTACAAGAGGCATCATTGTGGAAAAAAAAATATTCTTAGCTTTTATTTACATTTGAACAAAAACTTTAAGTCGGAATTTGTCAGTGGAATGAATAATTTTGGGCTTGACTGTATATATATATTTATAACAAAATGTTTTTTTTTTTTAGCTCTTTGTGTTTATTGTCCTTGTGAGTTCATCAGAGCAGTTGCTATCTTGATTTGTCAGGATTGACCTTGTGTTGGCTCAGTTTTGGTATGAAAGAGCAGGATTTCTGCAAATACCTGTGTCCTTAAGGGAATCCCTCTGACCCTCTGCAATCCTGACCCGTGAAAGGGCTGATTCTCTAAGTCCAGCGGCAGCACAAGGCCTAATGTATTTAAGAGGCCTTTAACAGCCGTGACTCCTGGTCCTCTAATGTCCTCAGGGTGGGACAGACAGGGGGGATGAGGCTTATAGAGCTGCATCTGCATGTGTTTTTATCATATTGCAAACTCTTATTACTATCAAGTTCTCTGTATGTACTGCCAGACTAGTTTCCAAGCAATTTTGTAACTTTTTAGCAAATACATTTCACAATTTAATAGTATTGGGCACCTTTTATGCATTGCTTTTTAGCAAGTACTCAAGTACTATTTTTATCATTGCATAAATGGAATCATATTGAATCTATAATGTGTAATACTGTATTATTTTCTAATAATTCTAATTATTAACAGAAGGTTAAAATCAAATCTTTAAAAAAAAAAAAAAATTCAATGTTCCGATAAAAGTAGTAGCGTTTACACATTTGTTTGCATTCAGGGTGTCTTAATATCAGTATCAAATTTATTTATTAAAAAATTTAATATTTAAAATCAGTAATTTTAATAATTTAATATCAGTATATAAATTTATTTGTTTAATGCATTAACTAATCTAATATCTATGGAAAAAAGTCATGTGACAGCTATAATGCTGGGTAAACATTTCATTTCAGAACTTTTTGTTATCAATATACATGGATTGTCTTTTTTCACATTTTCTCATTTGGCCCCTGGGGATGTTAATCACTTGACATTTTTAGTGGATTTTCAATTAACCCATGACAACTGTAACCCATAATTCTTGTCTGCCCTTTTCTTTTTGGCAAAGGCATGAAAATAACTAAAAACAATGTCTCAGTTCCAGCACTTGGCTGTCAGAAGTCATTATCAATTCTTGTGAGTGTCAACGTGTGTTTATTTTAAATTAGTTGTTTGGTGGCATGTATTGACACTGTGCATAAATTTCCCAATTTCCTATGAACTCACTTGGTTTATTTATTGCTTCATAGACGTAAATATACACCACAGAAGTTTACGAAACAAGCTGGTTCCATCCACTTGACGGATTAGTTTCTTTTGTTTCTTAGTTGCATTCCAAAACTTGTCTTTTTTCATTCACTTATCAGGAACTGTCTGGCAAAAACCACCTCTCTACGTAATGTTTATGTATTCATTCATTCATTTTCTTTTCGGCTTAGTCCCTTTTTTAAATCTGGGGTCGCCACAGCGGAATGAACCACCAACTTATCCAGCATATGTTTTACGCAGCGGATGCCCTTCCAGCTGCAACCCATCACTGGGAAACATCCATACACACTCACCCACTACTCCACCCATGTTTATAAATATAAATATTATATTGATGTATCAGAAAAAAAAAATCTTTTGGATGCTCTTGTTCTTGTTTTCGATCAAATGCAGGTCACCAAAGAGTAAACGAAGTTCACAAATCACCAAAAGCAGAGGAAAAACAAACTTACATGGGAAGAGGTTACCAGTGGCTGGACTCCTCAGATACGGCACGGTGAGACACACTCTGAACTACAGAAACACACAGATGGACAGTAGGTTATGAAGCAGCAGTTCATAATGATGATCAATTATATAGTAGTGGTGACTTGTAAATTTAAAACCATCTCACATGTTGTGTATATGATGTAGTGTAAACTGAATGCTTTTTTTAGGGATCATTTCCTCCCTGATATTGGCCCTGATATTCTTAATGGTGGGAGGGTGCAGCTTGTGGTGAGAGGCTTTTATTTGGCTTTTATTTTACTTTTACTTACTTAAACCTATACACTAATAGGATAGTATGTGTAGTATGTTGGATGCTATGTTTATTACCTGTGTTAAATTTAAAGTATACATACTGTAAAAATAAACAACTGCTTTCTGTAGCTTTTGATTCATGGAGCTTTATGATTTAAATTGCATTATGAGACTTAATCTATGATTTACTTTTGATGTTGAGAATGTAAATGTAATGCAGTTGAACATAATGATTTTTTATCATACAGTATATTGATCATTATATGTTAGTCTTATGATACATTATAAGTAACTTATGCTACAACGACTAGATAATCAGCTGCCAGTCATTTTTCTGCAATTTTATAATTGTTTTATTAGACTGTATAATTTTTATGTACTTGTTTTTTTTCTCTCATAGGCCACTGGGGACAGAGATGGTGTAGATTCAGTCACAAGGTTTTGGACAGAGCCCACTGGTGTTTCTCCAACTTCTAAAACACATTCTCAAGCTCGGAGATTCATAGCTGAAAACAAAAGTGAGTCTTTACTGAAGTGATTAATACAATACAATATTTATTGCATATCAAAAAAAGATACATTAAGTAAATGAATCAAAAAGAAATAATAATAATAAGAAAAAAAAATCTGAAATAAATTCACACACACACACACACACACAAACACACACACACACACACACACACACACACACACACACACACACACACACACACGTTACTTATTTCAGAATTGTGGTAAGCATTTTCCAATAATTTTCCCTGGTTTGACATACAATACAACAAATATATAATTTACAGTAAACTGAATTTATTAATTTATTAATGTGATAGGAAAGGTTTGATTCTGTTGCTAATTTTTGTTTCAATTGTTGTTCAACTTTTTAAACTACTAACAGAGTTGACGTTTTCCACCATTTTGTGCTTTTGCTCAAGATGGTTACTTTAAACCAGATGCCATATAACATGTCTAAAACACAAGTTAATGTATTTTCATCAAATTATTTTATTGTTGTAAAAATTGAATGAGAAATTTACTGAAATATCACAATAACAGAGTTGACAAATAGTGAATCTACTATTGGTGTCTCCTAAACATTTTGTAAAAACTATTGAGAGACAGTAGGGACAGCCACTAAATGCTTTTTTTTTTAAGTCCTACTTTCAATGTTAACTCCCAGCAGGCACGGGCTGTCAACATAATTGACGTTGTACCCCAACATTCTGGGGACGTTGCATTTTTGCAGTCGGACAGACGTTGAATTTTGGTCAATTTCCAATGCAACCGAAAAACAACCAAATATCAACGTCTAATGATGTTACAGCTTGACGTTGTGTGGACGTTACCACTATATGTATCAGACGTTGGATTTTAGTTGCCATACCTGACGAATAAATGTCAGTATTTAATGTCAATATGATGTTGGCTCGACATTGGATTTTGGTCACTTTCCAACACAACCTAAAATCAACCAAATATTAACTTCATTTGATGTTGCCAGCAGCTAGCACTCTGCAACTCTCACATGGTCACCCACTGAGCTAAGCAGGGCTGCGCCTGGTCAGTACCTGGATGGGAGACCAGATGGGAAGCCAGCAGAGGGTGCTCGACCTGCGGTCTGTGTGGGTCCTAATGATTCAATATAGTGACGGGGACTCTATTCTGCTCAGTAAGTGCCGTCTTTCGGATGAGACGTTAAACCGAGGTCCTGAATCTCTGTGGTCATAAAAAATCCCAGGATGCCCTTCAAAAAAAGAGTAGGGGTTTAACCCCGGCATCCTGGCCAAATCTGCCCTCTGTCCATCATGGCCTCCTAACCGTCCCCATATCATAATTGGCTTCATCACTCTGTCTCCTCTCCACCAATCAACTGGTGTGTGATGTGCAGTCTGGGGCAAAATGGCAGCTGTCGCGTCATCCAGGTGGATCCTGCACACAGGTGGTGGATGAGGAGATTCCCCCCAATGTGTAAAGCGCTTTGAGTACTCAGAAAA
Organism: Danio tinwini; assembly: GCA_903798205.1. Classification (NCBI taxonomy): domain Eukaryota; kingdom Metazoa; phylum Chordata; class Actinopteri; order Cypriniformes; family Danionidae; genus Danio; species Danio tinwini. Next base: position 9,791,283 of record CAIGQZ010032545.1, read on the forward strand.
GCGCTATATAAATGTAAGGAATTATCATGTCATTGTTGGACATCAAAATAAAGTTGTCCTTAGACACTGACTGGACATTGAATTTTGATCACCCGACATCAGGACCTAAATCTAACCTAATATTAATGTCAGTGTTGTGTGCCTGCTGGGCTGACTCTTCAGAAACATTTCTAAATAAAGACACATTTTTTTAATAATGTCAACGTTGAAAATACAGTCCATGGTTTTCGCTACATTCATTCTTTCATGGCGGGGCGCCACACCAAAATTCATCCCGTCACCGCTACATTACAGCTTCTCATTCAAAACATTCAGTCGTTTTTTTTTTAAATAGCAGGTTATAATTGCACCAAAATGTATTAAAAGGTAAGTGAATTATAACAGAGCAAACTTTTCTATAACCATAGTAGTGCTGTGCGTTATTTTTTAAACTTTTTATGGTGACATGCTGACTGACTGACAGGTGCGTGATGCATGAGGCCAGCAAACACGATGTAGCTTTCAGTTAAGATAAACACAGTTTCTATATTTATACTTTATATATAGATACAGGTCTATGGCTCTGAACACAATGACTTTATCTTGCTGGAGTTTATGATCATTTCACTTTACTTCAGGACGCATTAATGCCGCTCTGTAGGTCTATTCATATATTCATAAATAGACATTCATAAATATTCCTAGCAAATCTAATAAATGTTGGAGACATACTCATTACATAAACGCAGTAAATCGCACTTGAGCAGCGTATATTTCAGTTTGCATGCAAGAAGTTTTTGTGCACAAACAGAGGAAATCGGCGCGAGATTTGCATGCTTGTATTACATGAATGCGATCTCGACTGGTAATACTGCGCTCACAACATTTGTCATTGAAATAGCGCAGTAGATAGTTGGTAGATCTGTGTGAAAGACCTGCCGCCACAGCTGGAAAAAATCCTAGAGGAAACACTGTAGTCTGCTGCTTAATATTTGATGGAAAATGAAATACTACATGAACTTATCAAATGAATATATGTTCTTGCCAGGTCTGCTTATATTGGACAATAATGTAATTACTGCTTAACCACGCAATTTGCATTTCAAATATTTATTTGCTAATAAAATAATGAAGTTTATGAAGTATGCAAACGTCGCATTAACATTAAAAACATCTGTGGCCTCATTGATAATATCACACGAGCCAAAACATCAACAACAACAAATGAGCTGTGAAACTCCTCTCTCATGCATATATATACTTTTAAAAACTTACATATAAAACACTTTTACTATCACTATTTTTCTCCTCCAGCTTTCTGGATATCCTCAGAGCATTGTCTCTGTATGATTTATCTCTGTAATAATTTTCGAACTGTTTAGGGATGGGAATAATTAGGGAAGAATGTTCAAACTCTGCACTTCACACAGGGATGTGAGGTTAAATCATGTGGTTCAGGTGCCAAATCAAATACTGCACACAGAGAGCAGAGGGTGAGGAATCAAGCTCATGATGGACATTGATGAACACAAGCACACACACACGCACGCACACACACACACACACACACACA
>CAIGQZ010032545.1:9797834-9819733 GCA_903798205.1 Danio tinwini
AAATCTATATATATATAATATAGATTTATTTATTTAGCATATAGATTTTTTTGCAGTTATGCAGGTATGACAAACCCCGATCACAGAACTTTTGATGATAGCTAAACCATTTTTTATTTCTGGGGTATAGTTAATCTAAATAGTCTAATGAGATTAACTGATCTTTGACATTTTATTATGTGTTTATTAATAAGTCAATTATGAACATAAAATAAGCAGCTTAGTCCCTTAATTCATCGGGGTGCCACAGCGGAATGAACCGCAAACTTATCCAGCATATTTTTTATACTGGGGATGTCCTTTCAGCTGCAACCCAACACTGGCATACATCCATGCACACGCATTCACGCTACGGCCAATTTAGTTCATTCAATTCACCTATAGCATGTCTTTAGAGTAACTGTAGCACGGGGAGAACATGCAACACGGGGAGAACATGCAAACTCCACACACGTCTCTAAGGTGCTTTACAATATTAGTTAACATTAGTTTAGTCAGTACTGAAGCCAAATTTTAAACTAAGCTGACAAAATATCTTATGTTAACGGTCCAAAAATCAGTAGCCCAAATTTATCTTAGCGAAAAATAAAAAAATAAAAATTTAAGAAGAGCAAAAAATCAGGAAAAAACAATAAACATCTAAAATATTGTAAATTTGGAGTTTTCTGATTTTTTTTTTGCAATATTTTGCATGAATTTATTTAAATATATTATATTTCTATTTCTAAAATGTTCACTGACTAAACTATTATTTAAAAAATATATATGTTTTGTTCAATTGCACCAAAATATATTAGCTTTGTAGTGTATAATTAATAAACAAGGGGAATGCTAAGAATTTAATTTACAAATGTAATATTATATACAGTTAAAGTCAGAATTATTAGCCCCCCTTTGAATTTTTTTTTCCTTTTTAAAATTTTCCAAATTATGTTTCACAGAGCAAGGAAATTTTCACAGTATGTCTGATAACATTTTTTCTTCTGGAGAAAGTCTTATTTGTTTTATTTCAGCTAGAATAAAAGCATTTTTTCATTTCTTAAAAAACATTTAAAGGTCAAAATTATTTGCTTCTTTAATCTACATGTTTTTTCGATAGTCTACAGAACAAACCATTGTTATACAATAACTTGCCTAATTACCCTAACCTGCCTAGTTAACCTAATTAACCTAGTTAAACCTTTAAATGTCACTTCAAGCTGTATAGAAGAGTCTTGAAAAATATCTAGTCAAATATTATTTACTGTCATCATGACAAAGATAAAATAAATCAGTTATTAGAGATGAGTTATTAAAACTATTATGTTTAGAAATGTGTTGAAAAAAACATTTCCCTTAAACAGAGTTTGGGGAAAAAAATAAACAGCTGGGCTAATAATTCTGACTTCAACTGTACATTTAAACATATTAAGTAAGAATGTTCCACTAAAGATGTTTAAAAAACTTAAAATATGGATGAAATAATGTTCAATCATCATTCAGCATTTATTTAAAAGGAAACATTGAAAGATATAAAATAATTTATCATAATAAATGTTATCATGTTTTAAATGATTAAAGCTTTCTTGCTGAACTAGTTGTTTGAAGGATAGTGACAAAGTATTAAGATTTAAATTGACAATTAATTTCACTGTGATCCTTAAATAAAGTCGTTTAGTATGTCATCAAATGATTCTTATCTAAATATGCCCAACTAGATTTTTTTGTTAATAGATCTATTGTTACACTAAATTATATTTAAAAATGTCAGCTCACTAGACAGATGTCTGGGTCAGTGAGGGGACGAAGTGAGGAATAATCTCTCATTCAGTGAGATTTCTCTGACAGCTCTGTCTCACACACTGAAGCACTGACAAAGCACAAGCAGAGCTCAGCGCATTCACACAGTCATGTCCAGCTCTCAAGGCTTTCACTGTCTGCTATAACGAAGCTAAATTGGATTCTGATGATGATTTGAAAATGAAATCCACGAGGATGCTGACCGTCTGAATGACTGACTGGTTGTCTGAATGACTGACTGACTGACTGAATCATGTCTTTCACATGGAGGTATTTATAGGTGATTTATGTAAGCTGGCGATTTTGCAGATCAAAGACAGTTCTTATGTAAGATCCCTTTATAGATAATTCATTTCATGGTTTGCATGCAAAAAGCCATTCCTCTGTAATCCACTCATATCAATACACATTTTCGGAAAGGAATGTTTTATTTTCTATCAGCAAACATACAGTTGTACTAATTTTCCCAAACCCATCGTACTGTAAGCCTCTTGTCATTTGAATTGGATCAGCGTGAGCGATTCGGTCATGAGTGCTTAGTACTAGTACTTCAATTACAGTAAGGACTCTATAAATACTACTTAGCTTTAATGCAACAAGATACCCTCTACTTACTGGGGCCGAGCCATAAAGAGCAGTTTAGGGAGCCATAAACGTTTTCATTATGTGTGTAAAGGAAATCTCCCGGTGCCTCATTTTTTGCCCTTTTTAAAAAAGGTAATGGGAGCAAAATGGCTGAAAACAATTTGTTTGGTCACAGCGGTTAAGTAAGTGTGTGGCCGCTTTATTAAATATCAGCCCACAGAAGTTGTGTCGGTTTGAATATAAACATCTAGGGTTTGAAGTGCCATTAATATCCATTGAGGGCAGACGTGTGTTTTTTTAAACTTTAAGCAACAGAGGCAAGAAGCAAATTAAGACAAATGTGGTAGAAACTTTAAATGTGTGTTTGCTGAATAGTTACTTCATTTGTTAAATACACCTTGGATTTTTAAGGTGCTACTGTATGTTTATGAGGTCTAACTTTTTTTTATAAGGTCTAACCTATTATAAGGACTAACTTTTTTTTAAACTGAGTTATTCGCAAATTCTTACTCTGTGATTGTGACTTGTTTACATCATGTGATCAACATGATTAAGCCTTAAAGGTCAAATAGACAATTCAATTGGAGTTGTCTGAATTCCTTATTACACATGACAAATATAGTAAATATAAGAAGGATTTTCCCCCTAAAATATGAAATAAAGCAAAAATATAAAATATTTATTCAAATGTAAATACACATTTTTTTTGTATTTAAAAAACATTACTTAAATTAATGTTTTACAAGACAGAACATTTTAATTTCAATTAAAAAGTGATTTTTTTTTTACAATTACAATGTTTTATCTGCATTTGTCCTGTTACAAAATTTATCTTTACAAATTCGACAGGATTCTGATATTGTACATGCAGAATACATGTTGGGTCTCTGTCATTATCATTTATTTTTACTATATAGAATAAAAAAGGCACCTATTTTACCCCTTTTTCAAGATTTAAGATAAGTCTTTTTTGTCTCCAGAATGTGTCTGTAAAGTTTTTAGCTCAAAACACCCATCAGATTATTTATTATACCTTTCAGAGCATTAGAATTTTCTTCTCTGAACACTATGTGCTGTGCTTGTTGCCTGTGCCTCTCCGTCGGGAAGCCCATACGGAAGTAACTGAAACTGCAATTCATCGAAATTCCGCTAGTCCTGGCTCCATAATAGAGCAAATTTCGATTGAGCCCACTGTTAAATTGGCCAACTTTACTGCAGAAAAAAAGGTGTTTACAGCCTGGTACAAAGAACGATTTTGGTTCATATAGCTAATATTACCCTTCATGACAACTGTGAGGGGGGTGATTTTTTTTTTTAAACTCATCCATTTCCTTTATATTAGGTTATATTATTTTGCATAATTAAGGGCGTGGCCACTTGAGTGACAGCTAGCTCTCGCTGGTCGCTGTCACGTCACCTTAGCTGATTAGCCGCCAATCTCGGCTTATACATTGTATTTTTGTGTTGTTTTATGTGGCTTTACACAGTCAGTCGCCTTTTGGAATTATTTCTTATAATTATCAGATAACATGGTATGCTGTGTGCACTTAATTGTGCTCACAAACCATTCACATGGCCTCCGTTTCCCAGGTGAGTGAAATTATATACTTATACCATCTCTATAAATGTATTTGTGTTATTTAAGATCATTTATCTTTTATAATGTTCTTTAAACCTGTAATGCACTCCAGAATCTGACAGATTTATTAGCTGTAGGCTCTGAAGCATTGTCATACAGTGTTCTGCCTGGATTTCATCAATAGCCCTGCATTTACTAACACAGACTATATCCGAAGTGTTTGGAAGTAATTCACACTTCTTCCTGTTAAAAAATGTCATAAGAACGATGCTTATAGTGGCTCAATGTGTAATACATTGAGCCACTAAGCATTGTGCTTCTGACATTGCTTATGAAACAGTGTTTTTAAAAGTCTAAACACTTTATTTATATAGTATACAACCAAGCACATGTGGTCAGAACTCAAACGAGTCGCAGGTATTAAAGTATTAAGTGTTTCTCATGCATCTGTAGCTCTGCTCACGCTCCACCTCTTTGCCCTTGTATGGTATGTCCCGGTTGGTGCGATGACACGGTAACAAAATGGCGACGGTTGGCCACGCCTACTGGTAGCTTCTTTTGGGTTCTTCAAAAACCTATGGGTGACGTCACGGATACTACGTTCATATCTTTTACAGTCTATGCTCCCCACCCACCGTTCTCACGTGCCTGTCAGAGTGTGCCTCAAGGCTGCATCAAGGCCTCTGCGTCAAGTGCATGTGTATGCTGTGGCGCAGCCTGTACATGGACGCATAGCCCTTGTCATGGCAGTCACCAATGCTGATGCACACCTCTTAAAAAATGTAACTACACATCGCAAAAACACGAGTGTGGGCAGGACTGAAAGCCACATGAACCCATTGTAGCGTGGGTTTACAAGTGTTGAGTCCCGTGAAGGAGCTCCAGATGGAAAGTTTTGTTTTGTGTTTACCTTATGATTAAAGTTGTCCCCTGGTTCCCGCCTCAAAATGAGCTAGTTTAAGCTACTTCTACATTAAGGTAGCGTTTAGAAAAACAAAACACCAGCAAAGAAACTCGACACAGAGCAACATAAAAACGTCACTGCCAGCTAGCGTTTCAGAAGCGTTATTGCAGAGCAACACAATCAGCGCAAAGAAGTATAAATGCACGACAAGGTGCAAAGCATGCTCTGTGGGTCCCCCCGATCACTCGACGCAGAAGTATAAATTAAGCTTCGATTTCCACCTTGACTGTATTAGATAAACAGCACAGTGACAGACATGAAGGAAGCAGATCTCACGTAACGTTTGTAAGAAATACTACAGTAAGAACTTTCCCAATGATTATTATTTGATATATTTTTATGGGGTTACACAATGTCGTTACAAAGTTCACGCATATACAAACACACAGCGGACACACACAGCTTGCACGTTTAACTTTGCACTGTTTTTGCATGGCAAATGTAACAGGATACACGTTAATATCCACTGCTGTATGGATATCCGTTATGTTAAATGTACAAAATAAACCTGATTTAATGTTCATAAACCGGGATTGAAGCATCTTCTTTTATAATTGAACTGACATGCAGCTGTGGTGATAAAGACGGTAAAACCTTTGTAATTTAAAAACGTTTTAAACTTGTAAAACTCATTCTTGATCACATTTGATGATGATTATTGATCACAGAGAGCTCAAAAAATCTTTTTATCCAAGTTGCTTTGCGCCTGTCCTGTCTTGTTGATAGGATTATATGCATTACTATGAAGACATGTTAATATGCGGCTGTCAATCAATTCAGTAGGCAGGGAAAACCACACTCCTACGTCCTACGGTTGGCCTCAAAATTGGAGGGATTGGGTCCTATTTTAATGTTGGGAAATGTAAAAAAGAGTCTTGTTGTCTTTATATTACTCCAATATGACTGTGGACACACTAAACACAAAGTTCTGTCCAAACAGCATACAGAAGATGATTTTCATCATGGGTGCCCTTTAAATCTCATTACCTCAAAACTGCTCAGAAAGTATATAGAATCAGAAAATTCCAAGGTGGCAAAATGTATTAATAAACCAATAAACAGAAAAGTTTAAAGTTTTTAAATAGGGCAAATTAAGCATGGTACACAGTAGCCTCCTGTTTGACCAACTTCTTGCTGAGCACAGCCATGGGGTTTTACACGTGGAATGTGTTATCTATAGAAAATGCTTGTTCAGTCTGTTTGAAAGAACTATGTTGTAGGAAACGCCAGAAATGTCAACTGAAGCTGTATTAGCGTTAATAGATGTATATTTTAAATTTTGAACTTATCTGTCTTCGCAGAAATTGAAGTGCCATCACCCTCCAGAGTCAGTTCAGCCCCAATTCGAAACGAACGCATCTCATTTCGGGACAATCCAGTGCGGCGCAGCGGAGGCTGGGGTGGAGGAAAGAAGAGGGCCAAACCGAACAAGTAAAAAGATAACCACATCATCTTGTGTTTGTTGCTCTGAGATAATATTGATTCAGTTTTTCCTTTTGTTTTCGCCCTTCGTGTGTGTATTCAGAATGTGATGGATGTCTTGTTGATATAAGCCTCTAACAAGACTTACAATGCACATTTGATCTCTGCTGAAATTCCTTGCAGCTGCTGTTTTTACTAAAATCCAGCTTCCTCTCTTCTCAAATGAATTAAAAGCAATGGATGAGATATAGCCCAAATATCTGCAGGCGGTCACAGGATACGTATTGCTTTTAAGTATCACTCCATTTAACGTGAGCAAAGCGAGCCACGCACTGGGTGGAAAGCATTTACAAATGACATGCTTAATATGCAGACAATGACATGCAATGGAAACCAGCCCGTTCTTGTTTTCATTTACTTTTTCTCTTTTCTTTTTTCTTTCCTTGTACTGTATTGTTTGTAAAACTCTAAATAACATGATAGCATTTAATGAAACTAATATATCAAAGATCACTGTTATTAAAGTATTTGGTTTGGACACGGTTCTTCATCAAACTCCTTTTTTTCTAATCTGTGATAAATGACTCTAAAGCGAAACATTTATCTTTTGTGTTTTGAAACAGTTTCACAAACAGTTGAATATATTAGCTGGGTTTCTATCCTAATGTGAAGCTAATTTTTTCAAAGTTTGCAAAAAAATCCCAAATGTAAATAAGGTGCATTTCCACCAAGTTTTTAGCACATTCGACTATAGTATTGGTAACCTAGTAACCAACAGTAAACAAGGCAAGCTGATTAGTCATGTGGGTGTAATGTTCGCTACGTTAGAGTTTATTTGGCAAACACATTTCCTTTTTTGCACCACTCCAAAGTCACCTCAAGCGAGCATAAAAACATTCTTGTGAATTAAGTAATTTTTAAGGGTGGCGCAGCAGGTAGTGCCGTCGCCTCACAGCAAGATGGTCGCTGGTTCGAGCCTCGGCTGGGTCAGTTGGCATTTCTGTGTGGAGTTTACATGTTCTCCCCATGTTCACGTGGGTTTCCTCTGGGTGCTCCCACAAGTCTAAAGACATGCGGTACAGGTGAATTGGGTAAGCTAAAATTGTCTGTAGTGTATGTGTGTGAGGATGTTTCCCAGTGATGGGTTGCAGCTGGAAGGGCATCCGCTGCGTAAAAACAAATGCTGGATAAGTTGGCGGTTCATTCCGTTGTGGCGACCCCAGATTAATAATGGGACTAAGCCGAAAAGAAAATGAATGAATGAATGAATGAATAAGTGATTTTTATACAAAATTTGGCATTTTGGCAATTTCAATCAGTCTCTTCTGTCCACTTCTGAATATTTAGCCCTTTTTCTGACTTTTTCTTTCAATCTAATATTATAAAATAAACTCTTGTTAACTCAATTTACATATAAACTTATAAGAAGACAATGGAAATTTACACAGAAAGCAGCAGTTGTCATTTCAGCTCAGATAGTCACAAAACTACACCCAACGCTGTGGGTTTATGCTAGAATGAGAACCTTTGCAGTTTTTCATCCTCAAACCAAACAACTAATTCAGGCTGGCACGTCATGATTTTGCCAAGTATGATGTAATCCTGGATTAATATCTATGTTGATCCTAGAACATCATTTTTGTTCGAAAATACCTATTCCCTACCCCTAAACTCCAACCATAACTGAATTATTCCCAAAATCAGAGGGGAATAATAATTGGATACCAAACATGTAGAAGTGTGTAAACCAAACCGTAAGCCTAAACGATAAACGCATCCCTTAATTCTTGGGTGTGTTTCCCAATCAACGATGTAACTTGCATTTGAACTATCATAGTATGCGTTTGAGAAAAGAACAAAGTAGTGGCGAGTGTTTCCCAATGCACTCGTTTTCCATATTAATTGAAATATATGTAAATGGCACATATATTTATTTATTATTTATTAGGAAATGAAAAAAATCCTACTTTAATATTAATAATAATAATAATGATGATGATGATTGTTGTTATTATTATTATAAGTAGGATATAGTTTATTTATTTTTTTTGAAAAGTCTACTTTTACAATTTGACACATGCTAACCACTGCAGAAATGTTCTAACCAACAGGCCCATGCCATATACAGTACAGATACTTAATAAACAACCTACAATAAATTAAAAGCATTAACGTATGCTATGTTTATTACTTTCACAAGCTTTGGAGATGTAACATAAATTCTGCTTTTAAATGATAGGTCACCTATAGCTTTCATCATAAGCCACGGCTTTGTGTAAAATGACATCAATGTTTGCAAAGTGTAAATTATAAACATGAAGTAAACATGAAGATCGCTAAAACTGAACTGTAAAAATACTTTAAAAGCAAATTACACCTAAGAGTGATGACTTTAATGCTTTTTAAAAAATAATTCCAAAGTTAAATGTTAGAGTGTTTAAACAAATAGGGCTAGGGAGGATAACTGGGAAAAGAACAAAGTCAGGAACTGTTTCTAACTACAGCTCTAGAGGTGTAGTCGCAAGCATACAAGTTTGCGACTCAACTTGCAAATGTTCGTTGGAACGATGGATTTGGGTAACGCCAAATCAACAAATGTTTGTAACAATGCAACTTGCGACTTTAGTTGGCTAACCATGATTTTCAGAAACCCACCCCTGATTGGCTGATTGTAATGTTGTTCCAGGATCAACATAGATGTTAATCCAGGAACATGCCCTACTTGGTGAAATCAGGTTTGGGTTCAGGCTGCCACTATATTGATGTCACACATTACTATATTGTCACACTTGCTTATTTTTTTTCCTATCAGTGCAACCAAATTATGATAACCAATTTGCCTGATAGCACTGGCATTTGCCTCAGCAATGAGAAAAATTCATTAATTAAATTTCCTTCTGCTTAGTCCCTTTATTCATCAGGGGTCACAGTGGAATGAACCGCCAACTTATCCAGTGTCACCCCAAATGAGAATTAAGAAACCCCAAAATAAGAACAAAATAGTGCTAGTTTGAATTGCAAGTATTGCACAGGACAATTTAGTTTGTCCTAAAAAAAGGCAGCTTAGTAAGTGTGTTTATAGACAAGTCACTATTACATGACCACCGTTACAAGAAGCACTTTCTTATTGCAACCACAAATGCGATATAAACTAAAGCCAAATAAATCAGAGCTGTCAACAAAGCTGATTCAGCAAGCAGCAAAAACACTTAGCAACAATTATCCAGTTAGAAAGCATTTCAGTCCACAAATCACAAACATTTGCCATAGGCTCACTATAGTTATACTAACAAAACCATGTTATTATGGCATAAATGTGGCGTTTTCATATCAGATTAGTTATTAATTATGTATTACATGTAGTAAAGGGGTTATAGGATAAAACTAGTTGTTGTGCTTTTATTTTTATAATAAATGTCATTAGGCTACTGTTTTCATATAGCAAATAACATAGAAAGCATATACAGTTAGTCTAATTTTTACCATTGTGGTGAATTGTTATCATAAACTACAAATGTTTAAAGATGAGGCTGTTAAAATAATGTATGTCTATTTAATTAGCATAGCATTAGAAAGTAATCAAATTGAATTTGTGTTGCCGGTTGTGTACCCCCAAAATTTGCTGATTTCTCTTTTAAAATGTAAGGGACCACTGTGCTTCTGTTGTAAAACGTCTGTCTAGAACCCTGTTGTGTTTTCAAGCCCCTGTTGTTGTGTAATTAAATGAACAAAATGGATAGTTTTAAATTTTGTTTGTTTTTATTTTTTTCCAAATAGTATTGCTTAACAAGTTTTCTTTAGTATTCGTGACAGATTGTGTCATTTTATTTGGATATCTGAAAGGCTGAATGTTCAAAAACAGTGGATGGAAAAAAAAGTTCCTGGCATCGGCTTAGAGATAATTTTATGCCTAGAAATAAATCTTGAAGAGGGGGTTTCTTATTAGGGGGAGTTCTGGCATCATGTTTGGGCAAATGTCCGATAGATCTCAAACACTGGCAGATAATGGAGATAGATAGATAGATAGATAGATAGATAGATAGATAGATAGATAGACAGACTATTTGAATGCAAAAAAGAGAGAGAGAGATTTCATTATGACTCCAAAAGACAGTACATTTCCAAGTTTCCACTTTTGCTGAATCTCACTGAATTGGATGCCAGCGGATAATTCATGCCAGTTGTTACCCACAGAAAACAGGCAAACCATGAGAGATAATGTTCTTAACTGCCAGCAAGAGCAGATACAGGCCTATAGTAAAACCTCATAAAACCTATTGGATTGTTTGGGTTTCTAATAGACTATGTTGTGTTTAACTACCTAGGAACATATTAAAGGGAAAATAAATACTCATTGAATAATGCTTCACATTGAACGGGCTTTTTAAAGCAGATTTCTTTCTGTAAGCTCAAAGCATCGGGCCTGACCTGAGCAGTGGCTGGATGAAGTGGCTGTGGCTAAATCGTTTATTATGATTTTAATTACTTAAGTGACTGAAAAGGCATATGCACACAAACCCAGCCGACACACTCATACTGACCTCTGACTTTCACCAGAGATTCATTCTGTTTGTGGTGCATAAAAGAAAGAGGGAAGCAATAAACTGTGGCAAACATGTCAGTGAGTCTCTCAAAATACTTTCAAAATGGAGAAAAAAAACGTGATTTAGAGTTAAATTACACTCTAAAAGGTTTGAGTAAAAAGATTCATTATACCATTGTAATTTTAGTATCATTAACTGATTTTTTATTTTATAATGACTTTTATTTTAGCTGAACATTTTGATATTTGTCATTTATTTTATATGAATTAACTGTATTAATTATATGAAATGTGAATTATTTATATACGTGTGTGTGTGTGTGTGTGTGTGTGTGTGTGTGTGTGTGTGTGTGTGTGTGTGTGTGTGTGTGTGTGTGTGTGTCTGTGATTTTAATTATTTCTTGTTACATATAATCTAGTGTTAGAAATTTACAAAATTTACAAGATTTAGAAAATCAAAACAAATAATAACGATGAAAACAAAAACTTGGATGTTTGGTATGTACTATATTACCACATTTTATTTTAGCAAAAGAAAACGAACATATTTGAGGCGTCTTATTGCTTTAATGCTCATTTTTTTATTAGAATTTTCACTATCGCACGCGCTTAACTAAGTAAAATTAGGCCGTGAATTATACGTTCTTCTTCGCTTTCATGTGCTTTACCTCTAATGCGCAGACAAAATTTCAACAAACCACACAGAATTTCTCACATTTTCCCCTCAGCGAGGGGTCCAAATAGAAGGTCATTTCAGAGCCTTAATAAGAAACTCCCCTGCTACTTTAGAGCACCCCTATTTATTTTCATTTTCCTCCGAGTGGCACCATCAACCCCCGCGCCAGAAAGTGACCCTTAGATATGGCTATCCTGGCAGGTGGTGAGGTCTGCTGGCAGGGAGAAGAGAGGGCTTCTCTGTGTGGGATGTCCTGCACACACTTTAGTGTGAGGGTGGTATCGGATGACACCTTTCCTGGACGTTCAGGTGGTCACAAAATCGTTTTGGAGCCGCGCTTTAGAATCTCATGGGTGATTCTGCCGTGAGTTTGTAAACTTGGCGTTTTTGGCGTTATCGCTGTATTTTGGACGAAAACAAGCCTGTTAAGTGAGCAAAATAACTGATAAAAGTAGCTGAATAAATTACTAAACTAATGAAAAGGGCCCGTTTTTAATATTATAAGTTTACTGAAGCATGTCTCTGTCTATTTTTACTAGAGAAATAATGACTATACCCTGTTAAATATATCACACCGTGTTAAATCATATAGCCTATGCTATTAATTATCTTGAACTTCCAGAAGATTTAACTTTTAATAAGTAAAAAAGTGAAGAAAAAAAAGTTTATTCTTCGTGTCACAAGTACCAGAATTTCGGCTGGATTTCTTAACCCATGAACGCGTCGTTATATTCATCTTTTGGCTGGAAGATTTTGTCGTTTCATAGCTATTTTATGGTATTATTTTGGCGAACTATTTTATATCTAAAAACCCGTGTAATTTACAGACAGGTCACATAATCTACAATTGAACATTTTGATAATAAGTTCAGTAAATCCATATATCCCATTGAAACATTTCATGTCATTTATATCAAAACTATTTGTACAGTAGATACCTCAATACAGAAAGTTATTAATAAATAAATAGGTTGTCAGTGCCGTAGGTCTATCAATTCATGCATATATTTTTTAAAATTTAATTTAATCTTAATGAACAAATTAATTATGTTAACTAAACCCATATAAACCCATACAATAAATAAATCTTCAAGAAATGATTTCATAGGCCTACATCATTTCAAATTACTAAACATGTTTATTAAAAGTTATAAAACATGTTTATTAAACGTCATAAAAGTTATCAGAGAGACCAAGTTTCTGCGGTTTAATTCTTAAACAGTAATACACTGAAAACATCCAATCAAGAGCTTTATTCGCTGAAATAGTCAAACTGTGAATTAACAGACAATCTATGACAAAGAAGCTATTTTTCAAGTTACTTCTGCAGTTATAAACAGGTTACGCTTTAGTATAGCGTTAGTTTGATGTTAAATCAAAGAAAATCAGTAAAGCATCTAAAGACGATTTATTTACTATGTTGTATAAACATTCAGCAACTCTATTATGTTTACTGAAATACTTAACATTGTTTAGATATGGTTTAACACTTTAAATAGCGCGCTTGAGTGGGATTTATCAGTCAAATAATCATCAGGGGTATCCAAACACACAGAAAGCGAAAGCAAGTGTAATTGTTTCATTTCGGGTCATCACAGACTTTCATAAATCTTATTTAGTGCTCGTGCGCGTGGGTGGAGTTTCGTCTTCTTCATATTCAGAAGTTGGGTGGCTGCTTCAATCTCCATCTCTTTCCCGTATAAAGAGAGGCCCTCGGTCTCTTTAAGACAAGACAAATTAACGACTTGTACAAATAATTGGCCGCATTGCTTCATTTTTGACATCACTAAAACATTTATGGTGTCCATTGACGCGCTTCATGCTTGAGACGAGGCCAGAGGATCATGATGGAGTATTTGAGCGACAAGTTCTCCTTGAAAAGTCCAGCGATTAAAGGCAGCGATTACTACATGGACCAAGTCATGGAAACTTTAGATAATGTGCAGTACTACAGCAAGACATCGCCGAAATGCGTCCAAGCCTTCCCGATGCAGAGCAATGACCAGCACTCCTCCCTGGACAGATCGTCTCCGTGCGACAACCAAAGCAGTAAGTCTGGCATTGCAAAATGCAACCGAAATGTTTTGTAAAATATTTAATCATATTTGATTTAGTAAGTAGTGTGCTGTGATTCTCTTTACCTTTTTTAAAAGTTTCTAAAAGTCAATGCACTGGCGTTTAGATTATTAACGCACACATTAATATGGTTTTCTAATATGAAAAGTTGCAAAACATATTTCTGTAAGAATTTTCGTTAGTAGAATCAGGATATACAATAATTTTTGGTTAATTCATATATTAAAATGGTTAAGAATATTAAAGAATATTTTTATATTAAAGACTATTATTAGGCTACGTTTAGAAATTAATGATCATTTTTATTTATTAACTTTAGCATTTTGATTGCGAAATGTGTAGGCCTACTGTGCGTGTTTAACCAATATTTACATATTGGATTTTTAAAAGTTACAAATTTTTCCCTCACGCTTTGGTCATTTATTTACCCGGTATTAACTGTTTTGAAAAATACTTTTGAAACTTCGTTTTAAATAGTTTTATGAAACATGGCCCTTGTCTAATTTATTTTATTTTAAAATGTCTTCAAAATAATATTTTTGTTCTCAGTAAAAAAAGATCTTTCAATGATCTTTTACATTTAGTAATCCGTTTATTATCATTAATACATTGACACCTTTGCTGAAACGTTTAATAATAAAAGGTCAGTCGCAAACCTAATTATGTAGAGAAGTGATTTTTTTCAGTCGAAGATGATAAAATAAAACTCTAAATCCTACACGTAGCCTAAATGGACAAATTCAGGGTACAGCAATAATATCCTGACTGTTGGCATTTATTAAGCTTTTTAAATTATGTATGCACAAAAGTGTATAGGCCTGTTTAAGGGCCTATTTAAGTTTTTTTGCCCCCGTTTGGAAATTATTATCGGGCTACTGTGTAAAAACATTAGCCTACAATAATTAGACCCACGGTTTCTAAGTTTTTAACCTTTCAATGACAAGTTTCATATTTAGTTTTAGATAAAGAGCGGCTAAAACTGACCATTTTATGTGACCTCCTCAGGCGTGACTTACTGCGCTCCTAAATCTGAGGAGAGCAGCCTGCACGCGATGGAGAACTGCTGCAGCCTCAGGGTCTCACCGGCCACAAGCGGACCCGACAAAACAGATCTCGACGAACTCGGAGAAAAATGCGACAGCAACGTGTCGAGCAGCAAGAAGAGACGCCACCGCACAACCTTCACGAGCGCTCAACTGGAGGAGCTGGAGAAAGTCTTCCAGAAAACCCATTATCCAGATGTGTACGTTAGAGAGCAGCTGGCCATGAGGACAGAGCTCACGGAGGCCCGGGTTCAGGTAGAAAAAGAAATCGGTCAATACTATTATCAATACCAGTTAGCCCACATGCCTCATTCGATAATAAAGTAACTTTAAGAAAACTTAAATAATGTATTTTCAAACCTTTTGATTCCGCACCGCAAGAGCGAAAAACTAACTTTAATTTCTGCCTCATAAATGTTGAAGTTAAAGGAAAGTTGTGCAATGACTTTCAGTGTATATGTTCAGAGCGCCATCAATTAAATTACTTAACAAAAACCTCACAAAAATTAAATCATGAAATGTAATGACCCTAAATGACAAATTATTACAAAAACAAAAACGAACGGGGCAAACTGATCAAAAAATCTCCTACAAATTCAAGATAAGGGTAGAAAAAAGACATTTTAATTAAATAACAAAATAGAAAAAATAGCAGGCTAATGTTGTTGAATTTTGACTATTATAGCAGTAGGATTTAAAATCTAAATGAATAAAAAGCGACAATTCGCAGCATCACATTCATGTTTTTAAGCTTTTTTTGTATAATGCTGAATTTTATAACCAATAACAAGTTTCTTATTATTAATCCAGTGCTATTATTTTTTTCATAATATGCTCTACCCGAAAAAGTATAATTTAACAAACTTTTAAAAAAACGCTTTTATTAGAGTTTAAAATATTCCAATCTATTAAATGATTGGTTGAAGTTAAACAGTGAACAATTGCAACGTTAAGAAAAAGTTCATCTCTGATCCTGAAATTCTGTCATGAAGAAAACCTTTTTTTTTTCTTACTACAATAGAGCTTCATTGCAAATGTTACCTTTGATTTATTATAAAAAAATTCCCAGTATTGGATTGCAGCTGGAAGGGCATCCGCTGAGTAAAAGTTTATTCCGCTGTGGTGACCCCTGATAAATAAGGGACTAAGCTGAAGGAAAATGAATGAGTTATATAAAATTGTTAAATTGTAATGCCACATGGCATAAAAATAATAACTAATAACTAAATCATAACTAAAATAATACAAAATGTTATCTTGAATAATATATTTAAGATAATGGGGAAAAAAATAACATCTCTATTTTATTTAAAGGTATGGTTCCAGAACAGAAGAGCCAAGTGGAGGAAGAGAGAAAGATATGGACAAATCCAGCAGGCCAAAAGCCATTTTGCAGCCACTTATGACATCTCAATGCTGCCGCGGACAGACAGCTACTCACAGGTGATTCAATCCATTAATTTGCCAAAATTAAACCAATTCATGCTATTCATAATAAATGGTTGTTAATTTGGTCTATACATGCCAAACTATAAGTAGGTTTTGGGATCTTTTGTATTAAGATTTTTTATAAAAATGTATTATTTGTAACACTGGACCACGACACAGAGTCAGTTTCTTTCTGAATTGAGATTTATACACTGTGTTTTGTCAGTCAGAGTAATGACAAACGCTGATAGAGGATAGCAGATGAAGTTTGAGATGACATTCGGTTTCCTTGATCCGAGAGCAGATTCCTCACTCATGTGTTTTCCATAGTCATATAAGAAGCCTGTGTCTTAATGGAGCGTCATTATAACAGGTCTTTATTATGTTGTAAGCAGAGTCAGGACAGTGTTTAGCCAGACTCCAGGGCTCGTGTTTGTCTTATGCACATGACATGCGTGCAGGCACATTTCTGTGGTCAACACAAATGCATTTTTGTGGCCTGCAGGGTTTGTTTTTAAAACCCTGCTCTGGATTTATTTAAAGTCTCGGCCGTAATTGTCACTGCATTTTAATGTAGATTGAGGGTGTATCTGATATGATGTCATTGGTTTATCAAAAAAACATTTTCCCAGGCAAAACCAAAATGCCTATATTTAAATGTTTTAAATTGAATTAACTTTCCAGAGTGCATATTCTGTGTTTATGAATTTCCAAACATTTTTTTGATTATACTTTTTTTTTTGCTTCATGGCTTCCTGCTCAAGCCTGTTGGTTTTATTTTCACATTCATTTCAACCACTCATACAATTTTTTCCTCTCTAATTTGCTTTTTTCATAATCTCAAGAATCAATTTCTCAAAACTTAGGGTCAACATTTAGGCCAAAACCCTTCTCACAGTGAGCACAACAGCAAGTGTTTTTGAGCTAAACTGTGGATTGTTTATCATTGCTTTGGCACAAAATGCATTCGGTGAATCTTTATTACAAATTCCATTAGTTTATTTCTTAGCAAGACTGAACTCTATGAACGTGCTATAATACAAAATGGTATACCTTTAAAAAGAAATGCAAGTAACACATGGAACAAGTAGGAAAAAAAAGTATTTTGCAAAAAAAAACAGTGGCATAATTCTAATTTTGGTGCTGCACTTTAATCCTTAAAATGTTTTATATCAAATAGTTTTTGTTCTAAAAATGTCTGAGACGATTTTATGGTATATAAATTATTGAGCCACACTTTACAAAAAGATTGCATTAATTAATGTATTTAACAACATAAGAATGCACAATACTTTGGTTAATGCTATTTTCAACATTGTGCTTAACAAGGACTGACAATGAACAACTTTATTTTCCTTAACTAACGTTAACATAGGAGTTTGCATGTTCTCACTGTTTTCGCATGGGTTTCCTCTGGGGCTCCGGTTTCCCCCACAGTCCAAAAACATGCACGTATAATGAAATAAGCTAAATTGACCATAGTGTATGTGTGTGAATGACTGTGTATGGATGTTTCCCAGTGTTGGGTTGCGGCTGGAGGAGCATCTGCTGCATAAAACATAAGCTGGATAAGTTGGCGGTTTATTCCGTTGTGGAGTCCCCTGATTAATAAAGGGACTAAGCAGAAAATAAAATGAAGGAATGAACGTTAACATTGATACTGTAATAAATGTATTGTTTGTTCATGTGTTACAACTACAGTATAATTAAATGACATTTCAGTAGCTGTCTTCTGTAAATCATGATAAATGTGTGTATAATCATTATCTGAAATTAAATTAAACAGGATATATATTTAACTGAATTTAGTAAAAAATATTTAATGCTGTATTATACTATACTACTGTTTTTATGATTATGAGTGACATGGAAGTGTTATGGGAGAAATGAGCTGTTTGGAAACATGTATGTCATTCTGTTAGTTTTAGTGTATTCTGGATGTGAAATTTACTGCTATGCCAAGCTGAAGTTGGAAAAACAAGTTTTGAAAAAGAGAAAAATTAGGAAATGGGTTGTGTTTTTAAGTCAGTTTTATTAGTGACAAAATGCCCATGTTGAATGAAGCCTTGGTGTTATGGAAGAAATAGTTGATTTGAAACGTCAACAGTATGATATATTTTGTTGCATTTTTAATGTAAAATTTACAATTATGCCAAGCTAAAATTTGGAAAGTGTTTTTAAAAATGGGCTGAAAAACAGGCTAGTAACTAAACAAAATATGTTTGTTGGGTGAAACGTCATGTTTGAACACTATACAACATTATGCTAGTTTTGAATGAAACCTTAGTGTTATTTCTTTTGTTTGTTTTAATGTATTTTTGAAGTGAAATGTATAGCTATGCCATGCTGACAGCTGGAAAGAAAAGCCACATGAAGAGTTTTTGGAAAAAGTTAAATACTAAGAAATAGGTTCTAGAAACTATTTTAGGTCACTATTTTAAGTGTTATGAAAAACATAAGTTGATCTGAGACATTTATGAAGTGTTTCAGGGCATCCTGAATGTGCAATGATCTGATATGCCAAGCTGAAATATTGTCAAATGGTTTCTAGCAACTTAAACACATGTTTTTAGGTCACTGTTTTATGAGACAAAGTGTTGAGAAAATATATACTCCTGGAAAATAAGTTGATTTGAGACTGTGAAATTAACTGATATGCAAAACTTAAAGGCACAATTCATCCAAAACCGAAAATTCTATAATCATTTACCTACCTTTGACTTTGTTGTTTTGTTTTTTATGTTGTTATAATCTAATACTATGGAAGTCAATGGTTACAAGTTTCCAACATCCTTTAAAATATCTTCTTTTGTGTTTAATAGAAAAAAAAAAACCCTCAAACTGCTTTTAAACAAGTCACTAGTAAATAAATGATGACAGATTTGTTGGATGAACAATACATTTTAGTTTATAATAAGAAAAAGAAGTTTACCCCTTAATGGTCGTCATGCTGTAGACCTTTTTAAGCAGGTTTAAATAAACTTATCTTGACAAACTATATATAATATATGCACTCAAAAAATATTTGTACTGATCTTTCAAATTACTTTGATAAAATGAGCTGAATCAACACAATTCTTGAGTTTTTTGGGGGACAACTTAATTGTTTTATGTTCAATCCACTTAAATTTGTAAAAAAAACAATTAAGTTAACTTAATTTGTGTGGACAACATGAATGAATTGTGTGGAACCCAGCATTTTTTACAGTGTTGATCATTCATCATTTTCAACTTAATTATGAACTATGAGTTGAAAAGGGTTAAAAAACTGAACCTTGTGTCCTAGCGATTATAAAAGATGCTGATTGAAGTGTATTCTCTGGCACACAGATCTCCAATAACCTGTGGACGGGGCCAAGCGCGGGCAGCTCAGTGGTGTCGTCCTGCATGATCCCCCGAGGTTCCCCACCCTGCGTCACGTCCCCGTACCCACATTCACCCAGAGCCGCGGAGCATGGCTATGTGGGATTTCCAAACCACCAACAAAATCAGTTCGGAGTCAATCATGTGTCCCTCAACAACTTCTTTGCTGATTCGCTTCTGGCTTCGTCAGCGAACAGTCACGCTGCGTTTGAGAACAAACCAGAGTTCGAGCGCCGCTCCTCCAGCATTGCTGTATTGCGGATGAAGGCCAAAGAACACACAGCCAACATCTCCTGGGCCATGTAAACTTGTAGTTACTCACAGAGCCAGAATTTCAACCAATGTTGACTAATAATTATCATATTAATACAGCCAGTTATGCTCATGAATAAGTGGCTGTGTAAATTTTATTTGAACTTTTTTGGTCCTTTCAAAATAGGCAAAACGCTACCGGTGAACATGGTTAAACAAATAGTTACTGTATCATCATTTTTCATCAGTCTATTGATTATATATTTTTTTCCGCATTTTGTATTTTATTTAAATGCAATGCAAATGACATGCAATTTAATGCAAATAAGGCAGTATTTCAATTCAATTTTGAGGTCATTACAGAACATAAATCTGAACACTGGTTGAAGTCAGGTTCAAAATTTGTGGGTTTTTTTTTTACATTAATGTGGGAATAAATACGGAAGAATTAATACTTCATTATTCAGAAAAAACCTGCGATCAGCCAGAAAAACAAATCACAATTTTTAGTAGAATAAAGTTGTGTATTTATAAGGCTAATTGTGTTTAAACATATACTTTGGCAAAACTTTCAGGATACAGATAAAAAAAATAAAACTAAATTTAGGTGTACTGTATTTAAATTTATGGCTCAGCGCAGGATAAAAAGAAAATCTAATTTTCTTAAAAAAAAATAGTCTTTAAAACAACCCAGGCTCATTCTGATTACATACCCCTATATACATTTCTGGAGAGCACCAAATACATCCCAGGAGCTACGTTTATTATATTACGTTTATTGCAGTTGTGGCTGCTGTATGCACTTTTTCAGATCTCAAAATTCTCTTGCGAGTGCCATTACTTGTTTGTTTTATATTTTGGCTTTTGTTTTTGTCCTGCCTGCTTGCTGGAACCATTCTTCGCCAGACTCGAACCCCGTCATCACGGGGTCAACTCCGCTTTGTGTCTCAAATCCTCCAACGTACGTGACGAGCCACTGGACAAACTGGGAACAGTGGAAAAGCCGTCTATACAGGAATAAGCGGTCAGCTGGCAAGTGCGAAAAGGAACAGCGTCATACTGAGTTGTAGCGTTCATTTTAAAGATGAAATGCAACCATTTGTTCCTGGCTACGTAATTTGCAATCTCCAAAAATGTATATAGGACTACGTTTTCAGCATGAGCGTACAGTATGTTGCTTTAAGTATGCTTTTGAATGGTTCCAAGTTAAAGTATATACTTTAATCTAAAGCAAATTAGATGAAAATTGATAAAGTGCAATGCAAGAAACAATTGGAAGTCTATTTTGGATGTTTTCTTTACATTAGTCTGAAAAAGCGGTTCCACTTATTATTAGGTGGCCTTAACTACTATGTACTTGCATCAAAAAATGTACATACTGTGCTCATAATGTACTACTGGTGCTCTTGAGGTGGGGTACAGGTAGGGTTAGGGATAGTTTAAGTGGTATTGGGTAGGTTTAAGGGTTGGTTAAGGTGTAAGGGATTGTCAGTAGTGTAATTAAATATGCGATTACAGAAATTAATTACATGCAGGTAATCAATCATACGATGTAAAAACATGTATTTACACAATAAGTACAATGTAACAAATGATTAATTCCTGTGTAAGTACATATTAGTTAAGGCCATCTAATATAAAGTGGGCTATTTAAAAAATAAACAGGGCTCAGCATATATGAGTACATGCCTCACAAATCTATATTTTAAATTCATATTTTTAATAGGAAGCTATACATTATTATATTTGTGCATATACATTAGTTTAGTCAGTACTGAAGCCAAATATGGAGCATATCTAACAAAATAACTTACAATAATGGTCCAAAAACTAGTACACCCAAATGTATATGTTATAGAAAAATATTAAATACAAATTTTAAAAAGAGGAAAAATCAAGAAAAGCAAAAACATTGAAAAAAAATTAGTTGAAATTTTGTAGCTTGTAATTTTTTTTCTCAGTATTTTGCTTTAATTTAATTGTATTATCTTTCAGTTTCTAAATATGTTTGGTGACAAAAATATTATTTTAATAAATATATCTGTTTAATAAATCTGTTTTGTTTAAATGCACCAAAGTACATTGCCTATATTGACCGAGAAATTGATAAAAATATTAATTTTCAAAATTCAAAATGGGGTGTACTCAATCATGCTGAGCACTGTACGTATATATATATATATATATAT
>CAIGQZ010032545.1:9820133-9863156 GCA_903798205.1 Danio tinwini
TATATATATATATATATATATATTTTACCTTTATTGAAAGAGCCAAAAAGCCTAGAATCTCAAAACTAAGAGGTGCAACAATAAAAAGCAACACCAGTAACAAGTGTTTTAGCCTGCAGTGTCTCGCCTTTATAAAACAGTGAGTTTTCTTATTTTGTCTTGGGATCTGTTATTGTGAACCTGAAGGACAGAACTGTACAGTATTATCCTCTTATGGCTGTAACAGAGACGTTATGGCCGACATACTAACACTATGTCTGTGTGCTTTGCAGCAAAGCTGTTTAACGCTCTCTGGCTGTGGCCAGTCAGTGCCACATACAGAGGAGCCTGTTTTTTATTTTATGGTAATAAAAGTTCATTAAAATGAGAGTTGTGTTTACGTTTTGCACTCTCTTAGCTCCTGCCATCTGTAGAACACACCGGTTTAATATCTGATCAATTTCGTAAGATAGAAACATATTAGAGGGCTTCATTTTTTGTTGTATTAAATGCAGTCTTGTTGTTTTATAAATATGGTACAATATTGTTCAAAAAATTTGGGATCAATAGTGTTTTTTTTACATTATTCAAATATTTTATATATAAATCTCTAACGTTTACCCAGGCTATTTAAACATAAAATAAATAAATAACTTGCAAACAACAATGTTAAATCATTATTAAAACAAAATAACATCAACAAATTTTAATATAATAATAATAATTCCTTACATTTATATAGCACTTTTTCTGGACACTTTACACATTTTTTAGGGAGAATCTCTTCATCCACGACCAGTGTGCAGCATCCACCTGGGTGATGAGACGGTAGCTATATTGCCCAGACCGCACAACACACTAGCTGATTGGTGGGGAGGAGACAGAGTAATGAATCCAATTATGATATGGGGATGGTTAGGAGGCCATGATGGACAGAGACCAGTGGACAAATTTGGCCAGGATGCCAGGGTTAAACCCCTACTCTTTTTTTTGAAGGACATCTTGGGATTTTTAACAACCACAGAGAGTCGGTGGGTCCTCGGTTTAATGTCTCATCCGTAAGAAGATGCTCACTGAGCAGTGTAGAGTCCCCATCAATATACTGGGGTGTTAGGACTCACACAGATCGCAGGTTGAACCCCCCCTGCTGGTCTCACTAACACCATTTCCGGCAGCAACCCAGCTTTCCCATGTGGTCTCCCATCCTGGTTCTGACCAGGCTGTGGGAGTTGCAGAGAGCTAGCTGCCGGCTATATATATTGTTACTGATATTCTTTAATTAACGTGATTACAAAGCTGATTATTTTCAGCTTTTTCAGAATTTACAGTTTCTTTCGTTCACTCTAAATTCATTTATTCATACATTCATTTTCTTTTTGGCTTAGTCCTTTAATTAATGCGGGTCACCATAGTGGAACGAACCACCAACTTATCCAGCACATGTTTTACGCAGCAGCCGATGCCCTTCTAGCTGCAACCCATCACTGGCAAGCATCCATGCACACTCATTCACACACATGCACTATGGTCAATTTAGCCTTCCCAATACATATACATATACCATGTCTTTGGACTTGTGGGGGAAACCGGAGCACCCTGAGGAAACCCACATGAACACGGGGAGAACATGCAAACTCCACATGCCAATTGACCCAGCCGAGGCTGAAACAAGCAACCTTCTTGCCCATCATGACCATCTTGCCCATTGTTGACCATCACTCTAATTTATATTATTATTATTATTATTATTTAGCAATGTTGAAAAAAGTTGTTCTGCCTAATATTTTTTGAGTAAAACCTCATTTATATTTTCTAATAAAGCAAAGTCAACAAGAACGAATTTGTTTTAAAAATACAAACAAATAAACAAACAAATAAATAACAAACATTCATACAGACATACACACTATCACAAATAATAATGCTAATATTAACTTACCCCAAACTTTGGAATGTTAAAAACACAACTTCTCCTTTTTTACATTCTGTTTTCATGTTTTGCATCCACAGCTTTGTAAGTACTGTAGATGTTTTAGTATTTACAAAAGACAGATTATATTTTATATTTATATATTATAAATAATCATTTAAAAAATAAATATAATAATAATAAATATAAATAATAAATAATAATGCATAACAATATAGTAACAGCGTTTTTGTAATTTTTCATGAAAATCGGAATCAGTAAAAAGCACCTACTCCAATCATTTTTATTAATTTGAAGACTTATTTCAGACAAACATTAATTATTTTGTTAGACTAAAAGGCAAAACGTTCACCTGCTGCCTAAAAACATAAGTAAACATTTTCTGAATAAGAATAGAAATTAAATAAAAATGAATTGGGCAGCAATTTTATTAAACTACAAATCATAATATGTAAAAAATGGGGGAAAAAAACGAGGAACTGTTATTATAAGCTGTTACGTCTTAATAACAAGCCGAGAAAGCTTGTTATTATGACGTAATGGCATGTTTCCATTCCTACTTTAAAAAAAGCATCTGCTAAATAAGGCACATTTCGAGGAACATACTTTTTTTTTTAATCGAGTAGACGAAAGGAAAATAAAATCTTTAAAAACATGTAAACAAGTTCAAAATCCAAAACCTGTTGCAACAACTGATGTTATTGATAAAAAAAAATAAGTTCAAATGACAACGGTGCTCTCACTTATGTTATTGGATATTTCTCTACTTTTTAATCAATTAAAAATGTTTATAATGCACTTCTTATACCTTGCTGGTGACTAACAGATGGCGTGAGTTTCTGTGCATGTTTTGGAGTGTTGCTGAGCTCTCTCTCTCTCTCCTCGTGGTCACTGCTCCATCACTTCTTCAGTGTAAGACTGATGGTGCAGCACATGTGAGGCAGGAGATCCAGCACACTCTCCTCCAGATGAGATCCATCAGAAGGCCAATGGGTTTGACCCTGTGGGGTGAGAAATGCTCATTAATAAAGAGCCTCACACTCCACTCGGGGGAGTAAAAGACGACAGAGAGACGGATCTCCTTCTGCTCTGCACAACACGCCAGACCTGCAGCTCTGAACACACTTGAAAAATACTATCAACAGGGACAAACCGCTGCATCAAGTCTTCAAAATTCAGCTTCTTAGTCAATTAGAATCATATTAGCATAATCTAATTCGCAACACTTTTATTTTTATTGCAGTTTTAGGAAGTTTTATTATTAAAGGTTTGTTGTTTTATGAATTAGGTGCACTATTGTTCAAAAATTTGGGGTCAGTTTTCTTCAAAATCTCCTACAAATCACCAATGCCATTCATGAATGATAAAGAAATAAATTTATAACATATAAACAATGATACTGCTGTAAACGATAACAAGTAAAAATAGATGAAATTATATAATATGTTTAATTTAATAAAAATTAGGATAACACTTGAAGGGGCTGTTCATAAAACCTTTATAATCATGACATGACATGTGTTATGAATATGAATGAGATATTATGCATTGTTATGACAACAATAAAAGTTCCATCCGCTTATCATGTCATTTTAAATGCAAAGATGACAGTTTGAGATGTCTTTGAAACAAAATTACTTGTCATAAATCTGTCATAAACATGATTGTCATGAGGCCATTATAACGATATTATGAAGTTTATAACAGCATCACTATTATTTTTATTGACCTCAACTACAATGATGCAGATTGAGTTTGTCGTTAAATGTCATTATTGAATGTCAATGAGGCTTACTCCATCTCTATTTGCATACTATGTCTTAAAAGTATGTACATTTTTTGGTGTAGAAAAATACATATGCTTGAGCGTGCAACAGAAGAGTAAGCCTATGCAAGATTTGGCACATACTACTTCCTCACTAACAGATTGTTATATAGCTTAGTTACATCTCCTGTCAATCATTTCAACACATCATCCACGTTTCTTTAATATTTAATTACCTAATTTATTGGAATAGAAGCGGCAGGTTAATCTGTCATTCTCGAATATTTCATGCAGAGAAATCTTCTCAGGTCTTTGGATAATTTCATCTTTATATAAGTAACATCTTTATATAAAGTCAACATTGTCGTTGCAGATGAAATATAAAATGAAAAACGTAAAATATTTTCCAGTTGGCTAGATAGATAAAACTTTACCAAAGCTTCTCTACTAGAAAGTTGGACTCACACGTGCACCATGTTTGTAGTTTGTTTTACTTTTTCCCGAGTCTGCAGTTCTAATCAAATTCAAATTCTAACCCAGGCTCATTCTAAAATTGTACTGCTATATACATTACTGAAGCCAAATACGTCCCAGGAGCTACGTTTTTTGCAATGCTTGTTTTCGCAAATCTACCAGGCTGTGTATGCCTTTGTAGATCTCAAATTGCCATTCTCGCTTGCTGTTCTCACGTAAATCCACCAGAGGCCGCTGTCAACTGACTCACTAACTTACTGAATGAATGACTGACTGACTGACCCTCCTCCTTCCCTAAACCCAACCAATAGTGTTTTTAAAAGCACAGATTGACCTGCCCACTCACTTCCCTAAACCCAACCGATAGTTTTAAATAGCAATCCAGAAAAAGAAAAGCCCTCGCCTGACTTTTACCACATTTTAAATTTTACCACATTCTCACCCTGTTATTTACTTCTTTATTTTATTTGTTGGCTTTTGTTTTTGTCTTACCTGCTTTCTGGAACCATTCTTCGCGGGACTCGAACCCTCTCTGCATCTTAAGTCCACAGAGGTACATGGCGAGCTAACTGGACAAACTGGTAACAGCAGGAAAGCTATTCATACGGAGGTAAGCGGTCAGCTGGTAAGCACAAAAAGGAACGCGTCATACCACCCTGTAGTTCGTTTTAAAAACGAAATGCAGCCATACGTAGCTCTGGCTAAATAATTCACAATCTCCAGAAATGTATATAGGGCTACATTTTCAGAACGAACCTATGTTGTGAAATTCATTAATGGTATGAATCCAGATGGTTTTACACTTTGAATTTCTACCAGAAAACGTACATCATCCAGCAGCCTTTAGCCTGCTCTTTTCAAAACACTATGGTTTGGGACACACTAATTCTGTTTTCGGATAGTATGTGAATTGGGACGCAGGAGCTGTTATATAATTATTTTCATTAAAGTATTGAGGCTTAATGAAGCTTAAATTGCAATGCCAAATTCAGTTTGTTCCACTGAAAAATGTGATCAGAAAAATATTTATGACAATTATAATGGCCTCAATAACAATGACAATCATGTTTATGACATACTTATGACAATGTTATGTTGTCTTGGTAATATCAGGTTGTCATGACAAAGATGCAGGTACAGGTATTTGTTTATGTCAACTTGTCATCTTAAACAATGTCAAATAGTTGCATTTAAAATGACTTTATAAGCCATTTAATAAATTCATAATACATAAAAAGTTTTAATGGTATATTATATTGCAAATGGTGGTTACTAGAGGTATTGCATATTGCAGTTTTTCCCATTTGTTTACACACAATTACTTGTACTTCAGACACAATGACTACAACATGTAACTGATGCACCAACCCTCTGAACCAATTCTGCTAAACTACAAGCACAATTCCTGCTTTAAGCTCAAATTGCAGATTTACTGTAAAACACACCTTTTTCAAAACACTACACACAATTCTCTGCATTTGGCACAAGTTTCATGCAGAAAATCTCTTGTTTTCACAAGGAACACACTGTCATTCAAAATTGTAAAGTCAGTTGTTCTATTTTGCATACTAACTCATCACATAGGTAAACACCGGTCACACATAATTGCAATTTAAATAAGAGCTCATCTCATATTCTCCATTTCTCAGTCCTATTGAGGAATTTTTTTCTGCCTGGGGATGGAAAGTGTATGACCCAAATTCACACTTTTTTTTTTTACTGTAACTATTCTGTAAATACTTCTGTTGATAGCATATGTAGACCACGTTATGTGCAACTTTGTGTTGGTTGGGATGAACACTGTGTACACTGTTTTTGTGGGAAAAATACAGTCAAATATATTTGGTACTGTGTATTTTTGTGTTATGTATAAAACAATATTCTGAAATATTTTACAAAGCACTTGTAGGCCTATGTACTGTCTGTAGTGTGTAACACTGAACAAAAAAGGCTTACAGTGAGTCACCATGATAAATGGATAAGAAGTGGTCATAGTGTTTTACATTAAGCACATCAGTGATCAACTGCTTCTTATAAATGTCTATTCATGTGATGGTTTGTGTGTTTCATTTGAAAACAAAACACCATTTTGTGAAGAAATCACATTGTTTTAAACGTAAAGTTTGATTTTGCAGGAGAATTGAAGGGTTTTGCCTAATGTGTGTGTGTTTTGTGATTTGTGTGTAGAGTTCTAACAATATGAGACATGCTTTCAGAAAATGTGCGTAAACGTTTGGGAAAAACTGTAATAGATGTGTTGAGGTGAGGTAGCCATAGTCGGTTTATTCTAAAACCATTATTAAAAATAAAACTATTAAACTAGTAAACAATCAGCATCCATCACTGGAACTTTCTTATAACTACTTTCCATTTACACTCAATCACTAAAATGATTTTTAAAAGCAAGACACACACAACTGAAATGTGTTGTCCAACAACTTGTGCCTTTGAATGGCTCTCCTCCAGACTGCTCATAGATTTGCTGTTTTCTGTTTCCTTGATGGACACGTTTTGGCCCCACGCTGCAATCAAGCACAATATGGTCTTTATAATTACGGCATGCAAGTAAACACATTTAATATGAATATTTTTGTGGATAGCTTATTCATTCGCCTCTGCATACAGCTGGTGCTGAACCAAAGAAAGCAGCACATGTCAGACATGTCAAGTCACTATCTGATAAAATCAACCAGATTTATTTTATTTGTATATTTGATTTTTAAGTTATCAGGGACAATTACACTCCAGAGCTAGTTTCATGCCATGAACTAGTAATCAATCACTTATATTTCACTAAATGGACATTTCCAGCTAAAATGAAATTTACTCAGTCTTTTACTCAAATAACAAAACAAAACAAAACAACAGAACAATGATCACAGATTACAACCAAGACATTTCTTAGCATCACAGCACATAATAAAGATCAAGAAGAAGACATAAAAATACAAAGTAATAATAATAATAGAGGAATACATAAATTAACCAAGGTTTATGATGATCTAAGGTTTTGCAAAAATGTACCTGAAATCCTGGGACCTACATATTCAAGGAAAGGAGTCCAGATCTGATAAAAAGTATCACTTTTTCCCCTGGACCAGTGGGTAAAATATTCTAATGACATGAGATCAAATATTACCTTATGCCATTCTGATACTGTCAGTGGCTTATCAGATATCCATTTGAGAAAAATACACTTACGGGCAGCATAGGTAGGAAAGTTAAACAACTTCCTAACAAAAAAAGACCTAACAAAAAATTAAGAGAATTGAAGTCACATCTTGTATTAAATATAAGACTTAATCTCCTACAAATCTGTACCCAATAGCCTTTGATATCTATACAGTTCCAAATACAATGTATGAAATCACCTTCTTCAACTTTGCACTTTAAACAGAATGGGGAAATAGTTGAATTAAACTTATGTCTACATGATGGGGTAATTTGGAGACAATGTAAAAGTTCGAACTGTTGTTCTTTAGTTCTATTACAAATTGATATATTGCCAGCACACTGCCAAATGTGTGTCCAAGTGTCTGCATCGATTGAACGTCCCAGATCTTTCTGCCAAACATCTAGGGTTGCCTCATTTTTAACTTTTGCTCCAAGCAGCAAAGCTGCATAGCAACGCTTTATTAGTGATTTCGATCTATTATCGATGAGCACCTTTTCTATTAAGATAACAAGAAAATTCAGGGACTTGTTTCTGCACAAAACTTCTAATTTGCAAATATCTAAAAAAAATTATTTAGGGGTAATTTATATTTAGTTCTCAGCTGTTCAAATGATAACAATACCTCATTTTCAAAGAAATCTTTTATAATGGTTATACCAGCATCTCTCCACAATGTAAAACCACCGTCCATAATTCCAGGTTGAAAATCTAAATTTCCTTGTATTGGCCTTATAGGGGACAAAAATTTACTTATTCCTTCCCAATTCCTTATTTTTTTTTCACACTCTCAATGTATTACTTACGATCCTATTCTGCCCTAGACCAGAGATTCTTTTAACATCTAAAACAAATGGTAGACTGGCCAGTGAAATTGGTGAGCCATCACTTAAGTTGACTGATTCAATGTCTAACCAGACAGAATATGGATCATTTCTTACCCATTCAAAAACATATTGAAATTGGGTGGCCAGCTGATACAACCTAATATCCGGAGCGGCAAGACCTCCTTTATGTCCAGGAAGTTGCATCTTAGTCAATTTTAGTCTTGATTTCTTTCTATTCCAAATGAAAGAACTGAACCAGCTGTTAACATCCCTAATTCTAGTGCAACTTAGAAGAACTGGAATCATTTGGAATAAATATGAGACCTTTGCTTCCCCAGGGGCATAGCCTCTGATTTAGAAAAAAATATTTTATAGCCTGAAACCACACTAAACCGCTCAATAACCTCCATAATCATTGGAATTGACTTATCAGGTTGAGTAACAAATAAAAGAATGTCATCTGCATACAAAGCAATTTTATGTTTGTCATTTATCAGAATACCAGAAATATGCGTATTGCACCTTACTGCCTCAGGCAGAGGGTTAATAGCCATAGCGAATAGCAAGGGTGACAAGGGGCAGCCTTGCCTAGTACCTCTTTCCAAGCAAAAACTCTTTGAGCGCCTACTATTTGTGATAACTGATACTACTGGACTATCATACATTATCTTAACCTATTGTAAAAAGGATTCACCCACCTCAAAACAATTCAATGTATAAAACAAAAAACCCCATTCAACCCGGTCAAATGCTTTTTCAGCATCCAGGGAGATTATCATACTATTGAGGTTTTGATGTTGTGATAATTGAATAATATTAAGCAACCTTCGCATATTATCACTAGAGTAGCTTCCATGAATTAACCCATAAAATGTAAATTTATTAAATTATATCAAATTATTTGTGACTCCTAAATGAACTTTGAGTAAAAAAACCAACAATATACAAAAGGGATTTGATACGGTTGGTTCCTGATGATACACTGAGGTCTTTTAAAGCAAATATCTGTGCTAGAAAGTGAACATTATTTACTACATTGTTATTTTTATTCCACAGCCTCTGCAAATGGACTTGAGTGCATTCATGACAGATTGAAGCACAAAATTGTTGCAGCAGGCATGGGGACTTGTTGGCTGTTGCTGTTTTTGATTAATTTTTTGTTAGGTTTTGGCATACGCAGCTTCTGTCACCATAGTAAATGAACAATATACAACTATATAAACAAAATATTTTAAATAAAATAAAGTAACAGAATTAATGCACTGGATAAAACGATTTACCTAAAATGCATTGATATTAACAGATATTAATACTGTACATACTTTGACAGTAAAATTAAATTATGAAATGCATAATATCTGAAAAAATATGTTAAAGGCAATGGACAATAATGTTTTTTTGCAAAACATCATTTTGACTAAGAAACATAATTAGTGAATTATAATTTAACAAATTAAAAAAAAAAAGGTTTAAAATTTATTTTTATCATGTAGCTCAATTTTGCCAGAATGTAGATCATACAATTTTTTGAAGAGAATTTAATACCTTTATCTACCATGGATGCATTAAATATGTGACAGTAAAAACATTTATAATATAAGATTGTTTTAAATAAATCCCTTTCAACTATTTGCAAGAAAATGTCCACAGATATATTCAGCAGTTTCTGAATAAAAACGATTTAAAAAATGTTTTTAATAACTCAAATCATATTAGAATGATTTAAGAAGAATCATATGAATACTGTATTATTGATGCTGAAAATTCAGCTCTGAATCATAAGATCCATGATGCGAAACACCCGTTACACCACATACCAAAGACACTCTATTGGATTGAGCTCTGGTGACTGTGGAGGCCATTTGAGTTCAGTGAACTCATTGTCACGTTCAATAAACCAGTCTCAGATGATTCGTGCTTTATGACATGGTGCGGTATCCTGGAAGTAGCCATCAGAAGATGTGTACACTGTGGCCATAAAACAATGGACATGGTCAGCAGCAATACTCAGGTAGACTGTGGCATTGACACGAAGCTCAATAGGTACTAATGAGCCCAAAGTGTGATAAGAAAATATCCCTTACACCATTACACCACCAGCAGCCTGAACTGTTGATACAAGGCTGGATGGATCCAAGCTTTCATGTTGTTGACGCCAAATTCTGACCCTACCATCTGAATGATGTAGCAGAAATCAAGACTCATCAGACCAGGCAACATTTTTCCAATCTTCTATTACATTATTATTTTACACGTATTCCCATTACAGACCTCTCTCAACAATTGGCCGAAACAATATACAAACAAACCCTGCAAAACTATTTCTCCTCTCTCCTCTGCATGTTCTTGGACTCAATATAAATCTTCAAAGATCACAAAAAAAACATGTTGTTGTGAAATATTAGATAATGCAACTTAAAGGACCTCTGGGTCACTTCTGGCCCACGTGCTACGAGTTGAAAAGCGGCAAGACAAGAAAGCTCAGCTCTTTGCTTAAATACAGTATGTCACACTTGTTTTCTTTGCCACATTCGCTCTCTGATGGACATTTCAGCAGGGTCCCATCATTCACAAAAACTCCCAGCATGCAGCGGGTGGTGATGTTTTTAGCCCAGTGCCGAGCGAGGGGCCGTCGATTGCTCTTCCTGCCAGGACAGTTATGTATGTTCAGTAGGAGCCGCGCTGCTCGAGTCGGTACTGGCCTTCGTGATTAATGAAAGCATTCCCTGAACCGAGTCTCCTGCGCAAAAGAAGCCCATGTGAGTTATTGTGTGTGAAGTGATTTTTTTATTACCTTTTCACACAGAGCTGGGCTGTTTCAGAGAGCAACATAAAGTCATGGAGATCAGGAGGAGAAGCCGTTGATGTAAATGCTAGCAAATAGTGGTGTTAGTACCTGGAAACTAAGCACAGAAAGACTGATCAGGCCAAAGACATGGAACAAATATCAGCTGGAACTGGAGACTCGAGAGCTCAAATTTGTCCAATTGAAATTTTCCAATTAATGCAATTAAACTGGAATTAGAGAAACCACAGTTCTGACGTGGGTGATGGGTGTAATTGTTAACAAATACAGTAGACTCTTTTCACATTTCCGGATTTCTCAGCAGCAGAATTGGTCATATTTGGGTAAACAAAGAGAACAGTGAATGGAAGCGTGCCACAAACTATTTTTTTACATTCCAATTTGCTCAAATAAAAAAGAAAAACTCTACGACAGTGTTTTCACTGCTTTCTAAACAAACAACGACACATAACGACAGCCAGTATAAAGAGAATAATATTAAATTGACTGTCCCACCTGTTGACGCTGTACACTGCAAAAAATGCTTGGCTCCACACAATACCTTCATGTTTCTCAACACAAATCAATTAAGTTAACTTAAATATTTCTACAAATCTTAGATTTATTTCTTTATTCGCTATTTCCACCTGGGGATACTCAGGGGATTGTGCATCGCCATTGATGTGATCCAAGACCTGTGAAGAGATGATGCCAAGGTATCCATAATCCTGAACCAGGCCATATTCTGAGCAGATGCTGTGGTGGTCATGGGGGAGTGGAGAGCATGAGACTGATTCCCGAAAGACCCTAGTAATAGATGAGTCTTTGCATTGATCCCGTGGGCCAGCCTGAACACCCGCCTGTGACCTACTCACACCTGCCGCTTCTCTATGATGGACGTCCGGCGGTTCTTCAACCTCTGGCACCTAGACTGCAGTTCAGCACAAGAAGGTAAGCGGTCGTTTTGTTGAAGTCAAGTCAAGTCAACTTAAGTCAAGCTTTATTGTCATTCCACTACACGTGTGGACATACAGAGGAACAAAATGTTGTGTCTCGCAGGACATTGTTACTACATAAACTAATCATAAATTTAAACACAACACTGGACATACAGTAAGCTATTTTAAAAAAACCTATGCATAACTAACATAGACTATAAGACACTTAACTATACACATAAGACAGGCTAAACAAGTACTTTTACATGAGTCAAGTCAACTTGAGGGCTAACATAGCAACTGTATATCAATATCCTTAACCACACCGCTTACCCCTTACCTTTAGTTTGCTATGAGAGAATGATGAGCAAAAAGAAAGTCCCACCTCCAACTCAAGTTTCCATTTCAGATAGAAGTACATCAACATACTGAAAAAGAAATCTCAACAACTTCTGGTACACGCATGCTTTAAGAAGCTGATGACTGTTCTAGGTAAAGACAGGTTCTGAAAGACTAATTAGGTAAAAAAGGTGGAAGTAAAAATATCAAGACAAACAGAGCTTTTTCTGAATCTATCATTAAATTAAGCAATTGTACGTAAATAGGAATGGAGCATTTGGGTTTTAAGCAGCACAAAAAAGGTTAATTCAGCATGTGAGCTTTTAGTTGTTGTGTTGGTGATTCACTGTGAGTGTCAGGCTTTACGCATAACATCCTCATGAATAGTCAGATCTGGCAGCAACCCGCTGAGATAACAATGTTAGCTAATGCCAAGACAAACAGAGGCAATAAACTGGCCAATTAACCAGCAGAGACAAACAAATACAATACATCAACAAATTTACCTATGACACCTACAAGTCTTAAACCTTGTATGTCAGTTTTTTTTTTGTTTAAGTTAACACATTGCTCACATAAGTAAGTTTTGAAGTAGCAAATCTTTTTATTATTGTGCTTTCACTTACACAGATAATTAAGGATATAATCTATTTAAATGACAGGTTGTTTATATATGCCACTGTTGTATAGACCATTTCAATGTGGTGACCTTTTATTTATGGTTGCTTAGTTTGCTCATGTCCTGGTCCTGTGTCTGTTTGATATGATTACACACGTTACTACGGAGACATGTTAATACGCAGCTGTCAATCAATCCGGTGGGCGGGGGGACCGCACTCCTACGTCAAGTTGCGGTCGGTCTGAAAACCGCTCCAATTGGTCCACCGTTTTTATGTTGTTAAATTGGAAAAAAAAGGACTGAGTGTGTTTATATCACCCCAATTTGACGGTCTATACACCATACATACACATATGTCTGTCCAAACAGCTTGAAAAGAAGATTTTTTTTACCATAGGTGCCCTTTAATAAACCCAACCGACAAATTTAAAAAGAAATCCAAAAAAAGAAAAGCTATCGCCTGATTTTTACCACATTCTCACCCTGTTATTTACTTGTTTATTTTACTTTTTGGCTTTTGTTTTTGTCTTACCTGCTTTCTGGAACCGTTCTTCACCGGACTCGAACCCCGTCGTCATCTGTGGCTATCTCCTCCAACTCCACTGACGTACATGGTAAGCTAACTGGACAAACCCATAGCGTTCGTTTTAAAAATGAAATGCAGCCATACGCACCTCTGGCTACATAATTCACGCTCTCCAGAAACGTATAGAGGGCTATGTTTTCAGAATGAGCCTATGTTTGTAGTATATATGGCTCTAGACTATAAAATCATGCTGTATAAATAAACTTTGCATTGATGTGTGGTTTGTTAGGATAGGACAATACATGGACTTTTATTTTGGAATTTTTAAATCTGAAATCTGACGGTAAATGCTTTTTTTAGGGTGATTAAATTAGAAATCAGCATTCAGAACCTATAATCGATCGAACTTTTCTAGGTCAGTTTTTTCAATTACTTTCCGTACCGTGTGTGGAGTCACATGACCCCGCTCTGTTAAGGCTGATTTATACTTCTGCGTCGAACACAAGTGTATGGTTTGGCGCATTTATGTAAAAATGTAACTACAGGTCATATGTTTGCATTACATTGATGATGATTGAAAGCTGCGCCAGAGATGCCTTGATTTCTATTACAATAAAATTATTATTTACATTAAAATATTTGTTTACAAAAATTACAGTTTAAAATATTGTTTACAGGATTGTTTTAGTTAGAAGAGATGCTGCTTATTTTCTACTTTTGAAAACATTGAAAGTAATTAATTTGGTTTCTGAGTGCAAGTTATTTATTTTCACGTTTTTATAAGAAAAAAAGTGACTGTTAGTTTTAGGCAATGTGTGTTTTAATTTCAGTTGTTTAGCGTTGATGTTTAATAAATAATCATAGATAGTAGATAGTATGTGTTTCCTTCAATTATTTATATATCAAGCAATGCAGCCTTTATTCAAAAATCTCACACTTGTAATATGTGAGCAAATTTACTGTACAAAACATGTCAGTGAACTATGAGGGCAAAAAAATTTAATAAATAAAAAAAATAATCATTCATTAACCATAATCAAGTTAAAATGTTCAATTAATCAAGATTTTGATTGTAAGTTAAATTGCCCAGCCCTACTGTAGGGTGGTATACTAGAGCTAAAGGGTTAGCATGGTTGTATCACAGGTCCTAGAAGAGCTCCATGCATGAACTCTGTTCTGACTGACACCTCCCTATGCATTGTACACTGTGCCCTATAGTCTCTTCCTGAACATGAGAAACCTTTATATCAACTTAGATATTCAATTACAGATTCACACAACAGCACCGCCTGTAGCATCTTACTAGAGATACGTGAAGTTTGACATTTTACACCCCTGTAAATAACTGCAATATAAATTAACATCACACAATAAAATGTAATTTGAATGAAACATATCCTCCCTTCAAACTGAAATCATGGAGGAAAATCATGTGGAGTCAACTTTGCAGGACACTTGTTGTTGAATTAGAACAAATGTCTGAAGTAAAAAGTGAAACATAAGAAAGATGCAGCTGCTGTAGTGTGTGAATGAGTGTGGGAACATATGCCAGAGTAATTGGTGGTTCATTCCACTGTGGTGATGCCTGAAAAGCAGTGAAAAAGCCAAAGGAAAGTGAATGAGTTTTTTTTTTGTAACTGTGCTTCAGAATATATGTAACTCATGAAAAATGTTTAAAACATCTTTTTACTCCTGTTAGGATAGCTTCAAATAGGACCAAGCAGTGACCTAAATTGTAGGTTGTTCTGTATTTTTGATCTCAACTGTACATTCAATCTCTGTCACTCGAAGCAGTGGCAGCAGTGAAATTTCAAAGGTTTTATTCTTGAAGTTGGACTTTAGTTTAAAGATAAACGTGGTGTCTTAAAAGAGAAAGTAAGTCATCCTTTGATGATAAAACACATGGATTTCAAACCCCTCCAGAGGTAATCTCTGAACGGCGGACATTGACGTATCACCTTGTCACAATCTCATGAACTAATGGTAGAAATGTTAGTTTCTTATCATGTGTATTGATGTGATCGGCTGACCCTGTGGGCATTTGAAGCCACATCTCCAATGTCAAGCCAAGTCCTCCCACACTCCTCTTCTCTTCCCCTGCAGGCTTTGAAGTTCACTCTCCTCAAGCTGAAACATCTCACGGATAAGTGACCTTAAAGATTCATTCTGAAAGATTATAGATAAAATCTTGAATACATTGCCCTCTACGCAAAATTATTCGTGGACTTGTCCTCAACCAATTAAGACTTTGTGAAGTAACTTCTTTCCTGTAACTACTTGCTCCTTAACAGATATGTATTATCAGTAATACAATAAATTCTACTCACATCATTTCATATCTGAATTATTTATTACTTAATCTGTAATATATAATGTACATAGATTTTTAACAGGTGAAGATTTGTATAATTTTTTATTAGCTTAAATAAATTAGAACTATAAAGATAAAATAAAAAAAGAAATATTTGCTTTCTGTGAATGCTTAATTTTTTGTTTACTCAAGTAAACTTTCCAGTCAACTCAACATACACTTTCTTAGGTACATCTGTCCAACTGCTCAGTGAAGCAAATTTCTAATCAGCCAATTACATGGCAGCAACTCAATGCATTTAGGCATATAGACATGGTCAAGACGATCTGCTGCAGTTCAAACCGAGCAACAGAATGGTAAAGAAAGTTGATTTAAGAGACTTTGAACGTGGCATGGTTGTTGGTGCCAGACGGGCTGGTCTGAGTATTTCAGAAACTGCTGATCTACTGGGATTTTTCCGCGCAACCATCTCTAGGGATTACAGAGAATGGTCAGCAAAAAGAGAAAATATCCAGTGAGCGGCAGTTCTGTGGGTGCAAATGCCTTGATGCCAGAGGTCAGAGAAGAATGGTCAGACTGGTTCGAGCTGATAGAAAGAAAACGTTAACTCAAATAACCACTCGTTACAACTGAGATATGCAGAAGAGCATCTCTGAATGCACAACACGTTGAACCCCACAATTCACACAGACTCACCAAAATTGGACAATAGAAGATTGGAAAAATGTTACCTGGTATGATAAGTCTTAATTTCTGCTGCGACATTCGGATGATAGGGTCAGAATTTGGCGTCAACACCATGAAAGCATAGATCCATTCAGCCTTGTTTCAATGGTTCAGGTTGGTGGTGGTGGTGTAATGGTTTGGGGGATATATTCTAGGCACACTTTGGGCCCATTAGTACCAATTGAGCTTTGTGTCAACGCCACAGCCTACCTGAGTATTGCTGCTGACCATGTCCATCTCTTTATGACCACAGTGTACTCATCTTCTGATGGCTACTTCCAGCAAGATAATAATAATAATAATGTGATAAAGCACGAATCATCTCAGACTGGTTTCTTGAACATGACAATGAGTTCACTGAATTCAAATGGGCTCCACAGTCACCAGATCTCAATCCAATAGAGCACCTTTGGGATGTGGTGGAATGGGAGATTTGCATCATGGATGTGCAGCCGACAAATCTGCAGCAACTGCGTGATGCTATCATGTCAATATGGGCCAAAATCTCAGAAATATTTTCAGTACCTTGTTGAATCTACGTAATGAAGGATTAAAGCAGTTCTGAAGGCAAAAGGGGGTCCAACCCAGTACACTGCATTAAAATACCATATGACTAAAAAAGAAACGGTTAATTCATTTTAATATTTTAAAGTAAGAACAAAATGATAATTGATCACATATTTTTGTACAGTAAATGTTTGTTGTTTTTTTAGCTTTTGGCTTAAGTTTTAGTGACCTGTATAAACCAAATTTAGTGTACATGGCCAAAATGTAAAGTAAATGTATAAAAATGTAAACGTAAAGTAAATGTATAATAACAACACAACAGACTACTTCCAAAATGCATACAATTATTACTTGTCAATCTTCAAATATTGTCTGAGATATTAAATTGCTTAGATTATATCTTTAATTTAAGGTAAATCTTTTATTTTATGTCAGTATACATGTATGTGCATAACACTGCATATTTTATTTATACTCCTCATATTTTTGTATAAATAACCAAGCAGTTGAGTATATTCTTTGCACATACCTAAACAGAAAATGATTTAAACAGTTGATAAAGTTACAATTAGCCTACACTGTAGTTAATTTTTTTTTGTAGTTATCAGGGCTGTTGACTGCGTGAAATCCTTTCAGACATATTGTAAATGATGGCGTTGTTTATTTGTTTATTGCAGTGGCAGGTGATAAGAATCCCCTACTGTCCTTGTTCCCTAATGAGGAACATAATCATCTGTTGACTGACAGTGGGCTCTGGCGTCTCAGGTGACGCTGCTGATCTGACACATTCTCACTCAAGGGGGGTTGTAACAGAGCCGTGGCAGAGCAATGGACTGTAAACACAGCTCTGCTTCTTTTGATAACCGGTAACTTCTTTTAATCAGGTCTAGGGGAAAGAGCTTTAACACCCCCCTGTGGCTCTCATTACTGGGCCAGGGTGAAGGGCTAAGCTGCTAAAGTCCAATCCCACCGAAGGACCCTTGGTGATTCCGCTGCATGGGGTGCACTGATGGACTTAGTGCTTTGTGCTGTTTTTATTGTGATTATTCTCTGGGAAACTGAAGGTCCCGTTGCACTTTATCTAAAAGCTTAATATGATACTTTTAAGAAAATACAGAGCAGTAGCTGACTGACCTGTGAAATGGACAGCACTGAACCGAACGGGTAAATATGTTTAGCAAATAAGTGTTGAATCCTGCCACCTGCTGGTGAAGACTTGCAATGGATTTCGTGCATGATTGCTTTTACATTTTGCATCAATGGCAACAAAGACTTTTAAAATACCAGGATGGTGCAATATAGCATATCTAATCACAGAATACAATCTAATGACTGCTTAAATTACAGAGGCAAAAATCAGTTGCTGTCACTGCAGCTGTCTGTAGAAGTTCTGAAAAAAAAATCTATAATATGCAACAGGCTCATAAATGCAAGTTTCATAAAGTTTAAAGTTTATGTGCAGTTTCTGCACAACATGAATGTTATGGAGCAATATGATAACAACTTTTGCTCCTTTTACACTAATATTTACAGGGACATATTAGGGGCAGGGACAAACAACTAATTATTTCTGTGCAGTTCTTTGCACAATCCCAAATAAATACTACAAAAACAACTTTATGTGTAACATTAAGCAACATATTTTATGCTTTGCAAAAATGTAGCCCATTTATTTAGCTAGGAATTGGTCTTAGCTCATATGGGAAATGGACTTAAACGCTTGTGCACTGTTCAAATTTACTACCCATTTGTTATGTTAGGAATAAAAACATCCACTGAATCAAACTACTGTAAAAATGCATCAGATAGTTTTATTTTCAAATTATTTTGCATATATCTGCTAATCAACCTCAGTCCTGATTAAAACAAAATAAAAACAACAACATGATTTTAACTCTTTAATTGCCAAATTCATAAATGATGCCACTGGTTTGGTGAAAAACCAGCCTGATTTCTCAAGGAAACGTGAGTATTTTACGCTTTGTCAGTTTAGTGGCTAATTCGTACAATTTCAGCATTACGAAAATGTACGATTTTAAAAAGAAGGCATGGCATCTAACCCCACCCCTAACCCTAACCGTCATTGGGTGATGAGCAAATCGTACCTATTTGTACGAATTAGCTTGTACGAATTCATACGAATTAGCCACTAAATCAAAAAGTTACGAATTACTGTGAGATTCCGTTGTGAAAAACATACAAAATTATGTATTTTCAATATAAAAAGTAATTGTGGACTGGATTTTTTTTAACCTTTTATCACAGTCTTGGGCATGTGAATGATTATTAACAACATTGGCTTTGATGTATTGTTAGATTTTCGTTTTTCTCCCTAATTTACTGTTGGTGGCTGTTTTTGTCCCATTGACTTCCATTATATATATACATTTGATGGGACATAAATATACAATTTTTGTTTTTATTTACTCCATATACAGGTAGTTCTGAGAGCTGAGATGCATGTTTAGATTTTCTCAGACAAATCAAGAGTCACTCTCACACACTCACAGACACACATATTACACACACACTTTAACTTGCTGTTATACTACATATAAAATCCAGAAACAAACCTTTTTTTGCACAGGCCTATCTAAAGGGTTAATGGTGCCAACTGATGATCAACAGTAAAAATTACAAATTTTACATCTACCCAACAGGGAAATTGATTAACAATTAAAAACGCATGATTATATGGTGTCATGGCTTTGCAAAAAAAAAAAAAAGAAAAAAAAAAGGTTATAATGGAAGTCAATGGGGCAAAAAACAGCCACCAATAGCAAAGTTCAACAGCAAAAGATTTGGATTTCTACCTTTCAATCTGTCTCAGCATGGATCTACATTATCTTTTTCTCATCATCCTGTTTCTCATTATTTTTTATTAAAGATGATTATTGAATAATGAATAAAGTGTCTCTTTTTAACTATTTTAGGAGCCACCAAACTAGGTCAGAGGTTACGGAGACCTTAAGGGGAAATAACGGCTGAGGACTGGAAACAACTGTTTCTATTGTTATTTCTTTGAGTTAATACTATCTAAAATGTCTTAAGTGATTTTGCTATTTTTACGGTTAATTCTTTTGAAGTGATTCTACTTTTTATTCAAGATAGACTTTGTGTAGTAAGGATAAAACTGCCTGAATGTAGATGTTTTTAACCAGTTTTGATAAAGACGGCTGAGAGTAGACTCAGCCTTGAGTAAGATACAGATTGTACTTTAAAGTAAGTGTTTGTGTTCTATTTGATTGTGGATCCGTTTCACAGGTCTGGAGTCAGCTCTAAACAGTCTAGTGGATGTCTGACGTTTATATGCTTAAGATATTGTTCAGAATTGTAAGCACGCACCCACGTGGAAATTTTCTTAGTCTATGTTTGTTTTAACCAATCAGGTTATGACGCAGTTAATGACATTATGTGAGAGTATAATTCATGTTGATTTATGATTGTAAGCAGAGCGGCCTAGGAACTCATTGCGAGTGTTGAAGCTGGCTTCTGCTGATGAAACTGCAAAACTATCTTCAGTAAACTTTATTTATTTATTTGAATCTCTGACTCCGGCTCTTCTTCATCTGACAGACTGGTCATTCTTTGGGTTAAAACTGTAAATAATCCCTACAGAACATACTTATTTTATGCGTAATTACTTATTCAAAATAAATACCTACAAAATAGACTCTGCAACGTCTTATGTGGCAAACTTTTTCCAATGGTACTAGTGTTTCAACTTGAAAATCTCTAGCGGCCACTTAAACTAATGACAAATAACTAATGAAATTCAACAGAATTCAGTCTTTGTCATCTCAGGAATATTGTTAAAAATGTCATT
Organism: Danio tinwini; assembly: GCA_903798205.1. NCBI lineage: Eukaryota > Metazoa > Chordata > Actinopteri > Cypriniformes > Danionidae > Danio > Danio tinwini. The sequence continues at coordinate 9,840,858 of CAIGQZ010032545.1, forward strand.
TATCATTGTAAATGTAAATTTCATTAAAATTGATAGAAGGTGAAAAGTAAATATTCCTTTAAAAGACGTCAGCCAAGTACCACAGATTTAGCTAAAAATCTTCACGCACTACTGAAGAAAAAGTCACCATTATCTATTCCTACATCATCTAACTCATAGAATGCTCAAATGAAATTTGCATTTGAGAACTAAAGGAGAAATTTACTGAACTGCTAAAGATTCCAAATCAATTTTCTAATAATTCTGTAACATTATATAGAAGTAGAGGAATATATGACATTGAAATTGCCATATAAACGCAATAACCAAAAAAACATTTACTGAATAAAAAAAAACAAAACGTAAAAAAAAATAAAAATACAGCAAATAACCCTGCTGAATATAGGTCAATTTTGCAGTTGTACAAGAAGTCAATAAAAATACATTTTATACTTGTCATGACTTTCCTGAGCAAAAATATATTGTGATATATTTTAATAAAACTTTTGAGAAATCGAGCCTCGGGTGTGAGGGTAAGATGCAGCCCTTAGAGACTGGAGAACTGAGCTGGTAAATGAAAAACTATTTCATCTTTGAAGGCAGAGTGAAATTAAATTAGAAAAGCTAGCTGAAAATCTTTGAAATAGCACCCACTTGTATGGTAATAGGTTCAAGGTACTTTTACCATTTCCCCCGTCATGATGCAGTGACAGTGTAGCCGAGACTTAATTAAAAGCAACATTCCTCTTCAAATAAATGGCTATACTAGAAAAAGACTCATTCACTGGGCAAAACAGTGTGAGAAATTGAATCTCCAGTGGGATGTAAAAAAAAAAACACATGGTTGCTTTTATGTGTGTGGCTTTAACCTGCAGACAAAAGAAAACAAACAAACAAACAAAAAAAAACATGCAGTTTTACACAACAACCATGCTGTTTGTGTAAATATTACTATCTACTTGGTATGATAGTGGCTTTGTCTTTACATATATGACCTACTGTACAGTTCAAGACACAATTATTATATATTTTTAAGTATTTCCCAAGTGATGTTATACAGAGAATGAATATTTTTCACAATATTTCCAACAATTTTTTTCTGGAGAAAGTCTTATTTATTTTAGTTTGGCTTGAATAAAAACAATTAAAAGGAATTAAAAATGGCTAAGGTGTACATTATTAGCTCACACTAGAAATTTATTTTGTTTTGATTAGCTACAAAACAAATCAGTGTTGTCCAATGACTTGCTTAGTCAAACTAAACTTAAACTATTAATTCACTTTCTTAAATTAATTAACTAAATAACTAGTAAAATAGTATGTACTGTCATTGTGAAAAAGCAAGTTAGTTATTAAAAGTTAGTTATTAAAACAATTATGCTGAAAAATGTGTTGAAAAAACATCTGATAAGCGGCATCTGAGAGATATCTGAAAAAGAATTCAAATATCACGCTAATAATTTGGTCTTTATCTCTATGTTGCATGCTGGGATTTCTCCTTCAAATAGCTAACCAAATAAAGACATCTTTGTGGAAAAAAGACGAATGCAATCTTTGGATCTCTGAAAGTCAATAGACTGAAATATTATCCATTCTGCCATAATGAACAGTTTTTGTCTTCAGCATCACTGTATTAACCACATTCTCTGCCGTTCGTCTTTTTAACGCCTGGATAAGACTAATTGAAATTGGATGGCTGTGAAAATGCTCATATTCTGTGAACATATTTTGTTGGTGTGTGCATGTAATGTCATATAACATACATACAAGCCTCATGTGGTGATTTATCATTTAGGTTTGTTCTCAGTCAATGAGCAGTGCTATATATATATATATATATATATATATATATATATATATAGCAAAATTGTAACTTAAAACTTCCTTTTTAACCCTGTAAAGCCTGTCGTAATATATATTTTCATGGCGTCATGGTGGTGCAGTGGGTAGCACAATCGACTTACAGCAAAAAGGTCGCTGGTTCAAGTTCCGGCTGGGTCAGTTGGCATTTCCGTGTGGAGTTTGCATGTTCTCTCCATGTTCGCTTGGGTTTCCTCCGTGTGCTCCGTTTTACTCCACAGTCCAAAGACATGAATTGGATTGCATTAACTAAATTGACCGTATTGTATGTGTGAGAATGCAAGAGTGTATGGATGTTTCACAGTGTTGGGTTTCAGCTGGAAGGGGATCCACTGCGTAAAACATATGCTGGGTAAGTTAGCGGTTCATTCCGCTGTGGCGACCCCTGATTAATACAAGGACTAAGCTGAAATAGAAAATGAATGAATGAATGAATAACTTTTTAAACAATCGATTCAACCTGTTTTCTATTTATTATTAAAATGTAATGTTTTTTATCATATTTCATCTATAAAGGTTTTTAGTTTAATATAATTTTGTGAGAATATAGATATTATAATAATAAAACTAAAACATTATTCAAAAGCCAAAACCTGAGCAAAAAGTGTGTAAATTACACTCACCGGCCACTTTATTAGGTACACCTGTCCAACTGCTCGTGAACGCAAATTTCTAATCAACCCAATCACATGGCAGCAACTCAATGCAAATATTAGAAATGGTCAAGACGATCAGCTGCAGTTCAAACCAAGTATCAGAATGGGGAAGAAAGGTGATTTAAGAGACTTGATTGTTGGTGCGAGACGGCTGGTATTTCAGAAACTGCTGATCTACTGGAATTTTCCCGCACAACCATCTCTAGGGTTTACAGAGAATGGTCAGAAAAAGAGAAAATATCCAGTGAGCGGCAGTTCTGTGGGTGCAAATGCCTTGTTGATGCCAGAGGTCAGAGGAGAATGGCCAAACTGGTTCCAGCTGATAGAAAGGCAACAGTAACTCAAATAACCACTTGTTACAATCGAGGTATGCAGAAGAGCATCTCTAAACGCACAACATGTCGAACTTTGAGGCAGATGGGCTACAGCAGCCACACTGTGTGCCACTCCTGTCAGCTAAGAACAGGAAACTGAGGCTACAATTTACACAGACTTACCAAAATTAGACAATAGAAGAATGAAAAAATGTTGTCTGGTCTGATGAGTCTCGATTTCTGCTGCAAAATTTGGATGGTAAAGTCAGAATTTGGAGTCAACACAATAAGAAGCATGAATCCATCCTGCCTTCAACGGTTTAGGCTGGTGGTGGTGATGTAATCGTGTGGGGGATATTTTCTTGGCACACTTTTGGGCAATTAGTACCAATTGAGCTTTGTGTCAATGCCACAGCCTACCTGAGTATTGTTGCTGACCATGTCCATCCCTTTATGACCACAGTGTACACATCTTCTGATGGCTACTTCCAGCAGGATAACGCACCATGAAAAAAAGTCAAAGTTTTAGTAACTTTATTTATTCATTTCAATTCTTTATTTTTAGGTAATCTAAATACAAATGAAAAATATTGACAAGATTAATAAAATAAAAGTATTAGTATATATTTTATATATTTATTTCAAGTAACAAAAATGTTTTTAGCCTCAGATATACAATTGCTTGGATGATTTAAACATAGTTTTATGATCAAAACATGTAATGTAAACTTTTTCCAAAGTTCTAAATTAATAAATAAGCAACCACCAAAAAAAAAAAACATTTAAAAGCCAGATATAATTTTTTTAAATCAAGCTAGAAACTTTTTAATGGCATAATCAAGCAAGCCTATAAGCAATAGGTAAGTTTTCATCTTAAAACACTAATATAAACGATTTTCTTGTTAACTTATAAATATAAGAAGTAATTTCACAGCAAAGTGACCCATAATGACCTAATAAAGTGCTAGAATGCTTTACTTGTACTACAGTTGGTTGCATAATGTTAATAAATTTAGAGATGTTAGACATTTGTGTATCAAATATGAAACAGTAGTTTTTAATAATAATTACCAATAAAAATAATCACCAATAAAAATCACCTTAAAAAGAAACACTGAACAGCTGAAGTGTTCTTTTAGACTCATACTGACTTCATACAAATCAGTCCAATAGTCTTATTAAACACAAACCAGCAGATGGCAGTCTAACCCATATTTACCCTGAAGACACACAGAGCCCTAAAATGTCCAGTTTGAAGAAATACTGTAGACCCTAAAACTAAACCTTGACTGAAACTCTTCCACTCAGCACAAGAGGGGGACGCAGGAAATCGGCCCTGACATTCAGCACACTCAGCACCTGCCATTCTGATCACGCAGCATGAATTTATCCCTCATGGTCCTGAGGGAGAGAAGGCTGTTTGTCTCTCATTAAAGCCTGTGCAGTGATTGGGAATGAGAGGCCACACTCTCTGGTCTCTGCCAACCTCTTCTGCTTTGCGTGGAGAGGGCCGTCCCAGGGGCCACTGTGTTTTTCAGATATCAGTTCATCAGTATTCAGGTGCCAATCCACCATACTGGTCAATCAGCTCTGAGGATTCACTAACAACCTTAATCTGACCAGGCAAAGTCTATACCTTTGGTGTGCAGACTATACTGTAAGTGAATAGTAATATCATGGATTAGTTTTGAATATGTTAACCCTTGCAATGTCACCAACATGAAAACTATTCTTTTGTGTGTCTTGCAATCTTAAAATTATGTTTGTGTTTATTAATACAAAGAAATATACTGTTGTGTTTATATAATACAAAGTACAAAGAAATATACTGTTGTGTTTATTAATTACAAAGAAATATACTGTTTAAAAGTTTGGGATCTGCAAGATTTTTTTTAAATGTGTTAGATAAAGTTTCAAATGGCTCCATTTATAGTATGTGGTAGAGTAAAAAAGTTATATTGCAAAGTAATATTCATTCATTCATTCATTTTCTTTTCGGCTTAGTCCCTTTATTAATCTGGGGTCGCCAGCATATCCAGCATATGTGTTACGCAGCGGATGCCCTTCCAGCTGCAACCCATCTCTGGGAAACATCCACACACACTCATTCACACTCATACACTATGGACAATTTAGCTTACCCAATTTACCTGTACTGCATGTCTTTGGACTGTGGGGGAAACCGGAAAAACTCCACACAGAAACGGCAAATCGAACCAGCAACCTTCTTGCTGTGAGGCGACAGCACTACATTAAAAATATTAATAATATAATTGTTTTACTGTTTTAATTATTCTTGAGATTGCATCCAATGATGTGGCTTTTATATGAGATGTGCACAATGATCCTTCGGAAAATGGATGAATATTATGTGATAATATGCATATTTAATTCATGTTATCATCCTCCAATTGGAAACAGGTGAGATTCTTAAGAATTTGTATTTTTTAGGATTTTATAAAGAGCGTATTTTACTAATACTTTTGATCTCTCTCTCTCTCTCTCTCTCTCTCTCTCTCTCTCTCTCTCTCTCTATCTATATATATATATATATATATATATATATATATATATACATACATACATACAGTATATTTATATTTTCAGTGATTTGTGTTTCCACCTCAAATTTTTACAAAAAAATCCTAAAACAGTTGTCCTTCATTCGTTGATTGTGAATGAAATAATTTCAGTGAATTCCAATAATTCACATATGGGAAATAAGATTTAAAGAAACTGTAGAAGATGGATGGATACTTGGTTCAATAAAGAAAAGAAAATCCAACAAAATAAACAACTGTGGTTAGCTATGACTGAGGCTTACTGCTATTTTCATCTTTTAAAGCTTTTTTTAATATAAGCTGTTTCTGAGTTTAATGAAGAAGATAATTAACTTATATTTTATACACTGTAGTGCCCGCTATTTTGTTGATTTTTACTCCTTTAAAAGGAAAACCCTTGACAAAAATGACAGATTAATTGGTTTGTCCCTAATAAATCTGAAAAGAATCGATTCAATGGTTTATTTACACAAACAGTCACTTGGTGCCCCCTAAAGGTGTACTAATGTAACTTTAATAGTCAATGAAACTTTCCACCATTGATGCAGACTGACATTACTGGGGAGATTTTAGCGAATGTCCATTTCTCCTGAAATATCAAAGCTTCGATCCAAATCAAATGGGTCACTATATGCAAAGTTCACTGCTCCCTATTCACTTCACTCAAGCATGTCAGATAAGTTTGGATGATATACTTCTGTAAATAAATATTGTAAATCATGTAATATATGTCTATATAATAAATTTATCAATGTTTTTTTGTTTTAAATAAAATTAATCATAACTTAGCTAATTCATATTTGTTAAAGCTGTTTAAAAACAAGTATATTAAATGTTTTCTACAATGTTTAAGAACAGTTGTTTTTGTTTACACATTTTAATGTACAGTAGCTACTGTAACTGCTGAATTTTAGTAATGCAGCCTATTAATAATAATAATAATAATAATAATAATAATAATAATACATTTTATTTATATAGCACCTTTTCAGAGCTCAAGGACACTTTACAAAGAATGTAACAAAAAAAGAAAGTACAAGCAGACATAAGTAGAGACAACATTAGGTACACAAACATACAGGAAGTCAAATATATCAAACTGGAAATACAAAACAAAACCTAAGAGACAAATAAGCAGAGTGCAGGTGGATCAAATAAAATGGTCTGTTTGTCAGATCTGAAGTGAAGCATTCAGAAAGTTTTAAGTAAAGATTTGAATTCTGAGATGTTATTAACAGAATGGAGTGAGCGTGGTAGAGAGTTCCAGAGTTTGGGTGCAAAAACACTAAATGATCTGCCCCCCATTGAAGAGAGGCGGTACCAAGAGACAGCAAGAAGGCCAGAATCCGAGGAACGTAATGAGCGAGTAGGGGTGTAGGGGATAAGCATATTGCAAAGATAAAAAGGAGCTAGGCCATTTAAGGATCTAAATGTGAGGAAGAGAATTTTCTTAAGATTATATTAAGGTTATATTAAGATATGCAATATCTTCTAATCTGCTATTCTGTGATTTTAGCTATATTCAGATATTTAATTGTGAAATAATGAGAATAGAGAAAACTTTAATAATGACTGCATGTCTGCCCTTGTTTTTCTTAAAAATTGTAAAAAATAATAAAATCAAATAGCTAAGAAAATGGTTAATTGTAAGTTGTATGAATATTGCCTGTATAGTGAAATCACTGAAATAAAACTGGTGACAAAATACTCAAAATTGACAGCCCTGTTGTGGACTGGAGGGTAAATTTCCCTCTGCATTTCCTTTGAAGCAATGTATTGATGTTATTTCCTACACGATTTGCAGTGGCTTTCCAACCAAACGTTCGGTTTCTTCGGATCTAAATCCCATGCACTTAAGATAGAGGAACTTCCTGTGAAGTCCACTTCAAAGTCACTTACAGCTGAATATAATGCACTTATTCAGTCGCTGAAATCATAAAGAACAGACACAATACAGTAAAATTAAAGGTCCCAGTGATGCAGAAAATCAACGCTTTTCAGAACACACCTCGACCAATTGTATTTAAGACTTGGATGCTATACTTCAATGCAATAAAATCCAGAGGCTGTAATTCCAGCTGGCTCACACTTTAATACTTTGTGTACAGGAACTTGAACATTCCTCACATTCCAGGAAGCCTTTCAAGCATATAGTATTTACTCAACTTCTAAATGAGAGCTCTTTTTTGCTAATGATTAACCATTTAATGGGGCTTGCTGTTACACTCTAAAGGGAAATGGAGCTTGCATCATTTTGGAATACGAAGAGGTGAGTCTTGCCTGATGGTTGTTCATGTTTAATCCACAAGAGCTGACTTTTTTTTAACCATCTGAACTGACCAATGGCTCTGGAATTTACCTGCGGATGACTCAGCATCCCTCAAAAAATAAAAATATGATTACCCACAGCCTATTAACATGGGTCCATCCACGAGTGACTAAACACTCAACAAGCCGCTTCCTCTAGACGTTTACGTGGGATCCATAATGAAGCAAATCAATTTAAAAACAGTGAGACGGGGAGTCAGAGTGCATGCTATTCACATAATTGCTCCTGCTCGAAATAGCTTATGAATCTCCCCGTCGAGATATATAGGTTGAGCTTGGTTGATTTAATGGATATTGCACACTGAGTCATTGAGTTGTCTGCCGTCTGTATTTCAAAAGCTTTGTCTTCCTGATTCCTTAGATTGGGCTTAGCAGTTTTGGCTCTTCTAGTCTTATAAAATAAGTTAAAAGATTTACTAAGTGACCACTCAGCCATCAAACAGCGAGCAATATAAATAAAATATGAAAAGCCATGCTGAATGAGATTGACCTTTTGAGGAGATTCATGGCTCTATTTTGTCACTATCCACTGTCACGGCATTAACCTTATCTGTGATGCTGATAATGGACTCCTGACTACTTGCATCAGTCACTTCTGTAGGCTTTTCTGTCGTATGGTTGAATACTGCATTCTAACAATGTAATTTTTTTACTTTAATGGCCTCATAAGGTGCTAAAAAGACTGGCATATTCATACTTTATTACATTTTCAATAATTACATTATACTATTCTCTGCCTTTATGTATGTACTTCACGGACACTCAAAACATAACTTTTGCTTCTTGTTCAAACTACTTAAAATGAGTTAAAACAACACAATTCTAACATTTTTTTGGGGGGTCAACTTATTTGTTTTGTTTGTTTTAAAAATGATTAATGGGCAGCTATGTCACAGTCTGTACAGGACTGTGTGTAATATAGTGTGTCCACAGTCATATTGGGGTGATACAAAGACAATAAGCCCCATTTTTTTTATTTCCTGATGTTAAAATAGGATCCAAATCCCTCCCATTTTGAGGCCCACCGCAACATGATGTAGGAGTGCAGTTTTCCCCGCCACCGAATTGATTGACAGCCATGTATTAACATGTCTCGGTAGTAACGCGTATAATCATATTAACAAGCCAGGACGCACACAAGGCAACTGAGATTAAAATATCTGTTCGGCTCACTGTGATCATCAATCATCATCAAATATGATCAAGAATGAGTTTTACAAATTTTAAATGTTTTTAAAACAGTGCATGTTTGTAATAAAGTAAAGACAGTAAAATCACTATGTAATTCATCACCACAGCCGCATGTCAGTACAATTATAAAAGAAGATGCTTCAATCCCGGTTTGTGGACATTAAATCAGGTTTATTTTGTACATTAACATAACAGATATCCATACAGCAGGCTATAATAATGTGTATCCGGTTATATTTGCCATGCAAAAATAGTGCAAAGTTAAACGCGCGTGCTGTGTGCATGAACTTTGTAACGACATTGTGTGAGACTCACTGTTGCAGAAAGACTTGAATTAACTGAACAATTAACAAAACAAATACATCAAATAATCATTGGTAAAGTTCTTGCTGTAGTATTTCTCACAAAAGTTACGAGAGATCTGCTCCATGTCTGTCACTGTGCTGTTTATCTGACGCAGCCGAGGTGGAGATACTCTGACAGGCACGTGAAAATGGTGGACGGGGAGAACTAGCTCGTTTGCATAAAAGGCACAGACAACAAAAACACAATGTGTATAGAGCTGAAAATTCCAATAATCTGAAAGGTATAACAAATAATCTGATAGGTATTTTAAGCTGAATCTGTACAGACACATTTTGGAGACACAAAAGACTTATCTTAAATCTTGAGAAAGGGGTAAAATAGTTGCCCTATAAGTTATATCATATTTATCAAATATCATATATAATCAATTTGTGTTGTGACAACATGAAGAAATTGTGTGGAACCCTAGCCTACACTGTAAAAAAAAACGAGGATTCCACCCAATCCATTTGTGTTAGAGCAACATGAAATAATTAAGTTCTTTAAATTTAAGTGTTGAACATAAAAACATTAAGTTGCTCCTCACCCCAATCCCCCCCCCCCAAAAAAAAATAAAAATAAAATAAAAAATCAAGAATTGTGTTTTTCCAACTGATTTAAATAAGTAGTTTAAACAAACAGCAAACATTTTTTGAGAGTAACACATGTTGGGGGGAAACATCCAAAAAGAACGTTCTTAGAATAATAGGAATTGATTCCTAAAAAGCATCAAACTGTTACATGGTTAATATTGCATTTTCTGCTGTTTTAGCAAGTGTTTTCCAATGCTGGAGAGAAATGTAAATGTTTCCCGTGGGTAATGAATGAGTTGATCATCCCATTGTTGCCCTGGGCACACCCTGCCTCGTATACCAATAAGAGGGCCTATGTAATTATTGCTACCAATTACTGAAAGCTAAATTAGAAGAAGACAAGGTTATAAAAGCCACTTGAACTTATGGTGTGAGGCAAGGGAAAGCAGAATTAAGGTCGGTGAAGTGAGTTGCTGGCTGACACTGGTGCAATGGATTGCTCTTTTTCTTTCTTTCCGTCTACTTCCTTTGAAAAGCATGGCAATTTTGTTTGTTTAAATGGACAGTTCTTCCAAAATATTTAATTTCCTCACAATTTACGCATGCCAGTAGTGCTAAACTTTAATGAATATCTTTCTTCTGTTAAACAAAAAACAAGATATGATGAAAAATGTTAGAAAAAAGCAGCCATTCAAAGTAGGTACAAGAAGGAAACAAGTGGAGGATGAGTAAATTATGCCAAAATGTAAATTTTTGGGTGAACTATCTTTTTCTAGAGCTCAGTGTGCCACTTAAACAGTGTATTTAAAGAGAATATTGCCACTAGTAGTGCATTGTTATTCAAATTAAATGAATAGTAAAATACAGACTACATACAGTACATATATCTACTGTATGTATCCATGAGGACCAAAAATGTCACTTCCACTATGCTCACTGCCATATTTGTGACACATTTTAAGACTAAATGAACAAATACTGGCTATGATGCTTCTGATGATACCTCGAACATATTGTTTAAAAGTGTAAAAGAGCTGGTTTATTTGTTTAACCATGATTATAACAAATTTAGTGTGCTTTTATTCACTGATAGAGAAAGTCAAGCGGTGCGGTTTATGCTGCCTCCACAAAGGATTATTAGTTGAGTACAGTGATCATGGAACTGAATAGCCTGTTGGTAAAGCACATTAATTATCATACATCAGGACACATTTATGTAATAAAAAGTAGTTAAGTTTACTGGCGCTACTAAAGCAACATAACAGAATTCAGCTATTTCAGCACCACAGCAGATTGACAGCATAGTACAGTTCGGTCACAGAAATAGCGGCCGCACCACTGTAGGATGTCCAGGAGGTGTAAAGTAACAAATTACAAATGCTCAAATTACTGTAATTGAGTTTTTTTCTCAGGAATTTTTTTTTTGTAGTTTCAAAAACATGTACTTTTACTTTCCCTTGAGTACATTTTTAGTGCAGTATCAGTAATTTTACTCCACTACTTTCCTTCAACCTGCAGTCACTATTTATTTTTTGCGATTCCTGTCCAATCAAATCGCACACAGAAAGTAAATCACACTGTACTGAACAACCTTAAGACAAATGTGCTTTATAAATGCAGCAATCCAAAATACAAGCAATAACACAGAGACTGTTTAGATTGCATAGCATTGATAAGAAGATGGTGGATGTTTACTGTATGATGACTGAAATCGCCAAATGACCTAAACAATCACTAAATGCACTACAGAATGTTATATGCATGTAAATGCGTCAGCTTTTCACAACATAATATTCCAAGCTCACTACACTTGAGTACTTTTAAAAGGGCTGACAGATACTTTTACTCTACATTTTTGGCCAAGTAATTGTACTTTGACATGACTATGATTTTTCAGTACTCTTTCCACCACTGGTGATGTCACATGAAACCTATGGATACATGCCATATGTATAATTTGAGTCTCTAATACAAAAAGTGTCATTAGCTTTGTTTCCATCCAAAAATGCAAATTAACTTTATGCACAAAACTGGAACACCGCATAAAAGACGTGCGAATAAAGCAGCGTTTCCATCCAACGAGTCACTTCCTGATTAACTGGCGCCAAATATCAACAGTAAAAACTGAATTGGCTGCAGTAGGAGAAGGTATGTCAATCTTTTCTTCATCTAATAGCAATCCTGACACACAGTGAACATAGGTGGTGTTTGAAGATGTCAGACGTGGAGCACAGACGCTCTTGATTCTGGAGGTCTTTAAAGGGCACCTAGGTTACCCCTTTTTCCAGATTTAATATAAGTCTTTTGTGTACCCAGAATGTGTCTGTAAAGTTTCAGCTCAAAACACCCATCAGATTATTTATTATACCTTTTAGAAGTTTCTGTTTTATAGCCCTAACCATCAGGTAGTTGTTTTTGTGTGTATTGCGCCTTTAAGGCTAGTCCTCCCCACCCACTGTTCCCACATGCCTGTCAGCATGCCTCAATCTCCGCCCTTGGCTGCCTCAGACAACAGACAGACGTAAAGGAAGCAGATCTCACATAACGTTTGTGAGAAAAACTACAGTAAGAACTTTACCAATGAGTGCATTTGTTGTGGAGTGTGGTCGCGTGGCCACACACTCAGACAGCGCATACGTTTAGCTTTGCACTCTTTTTTTCACGTAAATGTGACAGGATACAGGTTAATATTCACTGCTGTATGGATATCTGTTGTTAATGTACAAAATAAACCTGATTTAACGTCAACAAACCGGGATTGAATTGTCTTCTTTTATAATTGTACTGACATGTGGCTGTGCTGATAAAGTAAAGCTGAAGTAAATCGCTGTAATTCATTACACACATGAACTGTTTTAAAACATTTTAAAATTTGTCAAACTCACTCTTGATCACATTTGATGATGATTGATGATTCTAGCGAACAGACCTTTTATTCCCGGTTGCGCACGTCCTGTCTTGTTGATAGGATTGTACAGGTTACTACAGAGACATGATAATACGCAGCTGTCAATCAATTCGGTGGGCGGGGGGACCACACTCCTACGTCAAGTCTCAAAACCGCTCCAATTGGTCCACTATTTTTATGTTGTTAAATTAAAAAAAAAAGAAGAACTGTGTGTGTTTATATCACCCAAATATGACAGTATATACACTATACCTACAAATATGTCTGTCCAAACAGCTTGAAAAGTAGATTTTTCACCATAGGTGCCCTTTAATAATGTAATGACACTAATACTTAAACGGTAAGGAGTTTTAGAATGACCAAAACAACATTACAGATGTTTTACAGTGTGCTCAGCCTGCTGGTTTGTCCATTTACACACATTTTCATCATCACATGATCTGTCATAACAAAATCACATGACCTTTTTTTAATGTGCATACTGGAATTTGTGCAGTAAAAGTGTTTCCATTGTAGTATATGCACATATTTTCCTATCGAATTTTTTTTATCCCACTCAGTTATGCGCATATGTTTTTTATATGTTTTTTTTTTTAAATGTACTGTATGCGCATCATGGTGTTTCCATCAACCGATTTTTATGCGGATAAGCAAAATGCGCATAAAAATGAATGGATGGAAACATAGCTATTTTCATACAAGTGAAATTGTATGAATTTAGCCACTTTTCTGACAATGTGTAAAATACATTTCATGTTTCCTCATGATATTAGGCTGGACCAAACACATTTATATTGAGACATTTTAATGACCTTTATCCAAACCCCATTCACCTTACAGAACATATCTGCCTGTGACAGATTTAATGGCAAGCAATAAACAGAAGCCAAAGCAAATGATCTGAATTGGCGCATCAACGAAAAACACATTGCTTGTGTCTTCTCTGGAATGGCAGAGGCAAACGGCTGAAGGTAAAGTTGGACAGATTTATAGAGTGTTTTTATTGGCCTGTTAGAAATCACTCAGGTCTTATTGAGGCTGATAATGGAGGGAAATATAAAACAGGCCGACTCTTTCTGTTGGCACAATTCCTGGCCTTCCTCATTACTGACGCATTGTGATGGCATGTTGAAATCTCACAAACACATGCTTCCAAAAGTGTTCCAAAACCTGCAACAACAAAAAAGGCACCAGGATCCAAAAACTAGAAGAAATGCATGCAAACCTACTGCCCAAACAAAATAAACAGTCCATAAATATATATGTTTACATGCTGAACAATGGCTGGGAGTATACCAACAGTACCATATACAATTCCCCATTGCAGATTTACACAATTTTCTCTAATTTTACTGGAAAGGAAACTCAATGGAGGCCAATAATAAGCAGTCACATTCTTTAGTTAGCAAAAGCAATAATAAGACTCCTTCGTGCATTTGCAGAATTGCCATTCAAAATCATTTTCTTCTTCACTATACCAGAAAATTACAATGAACTTGCTGTGTGCCTCACTCCACACGCTTTTGTATGCTGACAATATTAGCATTAGTTAGTTAAAATGTCCCTCGTAGCGCACAGCTGTGCTGTTTAATTAACATAATTTCCTCAGCCGCACACTCACTAATTGCTATTAAAATCCTAACACCGCTCTCTGCTTAAAATGGACAATGTCTTGCAAGTAAACGTTTTTATTGCCAGATTTCAGGCTGGAAATACTTCTAGGAGGATCTGAAGGAAGAAAGAAACAGGTGTTGAAATCACTTCAGCTTTGGTGCATATGCCAGAACTTCATCTAGTCTCAATACTGTACTTGTCCAGAGATGTCCACAATTTAATACTGGGCAATGTTTATTTACTTGTTAGCTAGGAAACTGAGGAGGAAAAAAGTCTTTTGTTTTTGCTACAGGGAGGTTTACGTAAGCACTTGGCTGAATGCTTATGAGATGTCCTTTCGGTTTTATATTTGATTAATGTTTGGCAGTTTGCTAATAAGAAATGCTTCTGAACTGTCTGTGCCCTTTAAAGTATCTACTCGGCTGTTATGTTATATTAAAGAAAAAGAGAATTAGTTCAAGTCATCAGCCTCTGTAAATAACAGAGCTACATTACAATAATGAACGTAAATATTCTCTAATGTCGCATCATCTTGTCTGGTCCATTAGTATGTCTGGAGTAAGAAACCCAGGTCTGTCTTTTAATGACAGGTCAGTGTTTTAATTTAGCTCCACACTGAAGCTGAAATCTCCCATATGTAGATTAATATAAAGACTGCAATGACCAGATTTGATTATTTGCTTCAGGTCTTAACAAAATGTTGGTGGCTAATGTATGATTTTATTCTTATGTTTTTGCTTCATTAGAGGCAGACTTTTATGTGTGCTTTATTTGAAACAATTTTGCATGAGATTGGGTTTTTGTGAAAGCAATTAGACAAAAAGCATAGACTCTCTAATCACTATTGATGTAAAAATAAATGTTGAGTTGCCTCTGTGCTTTTAAATGTGTTTTCTCACTGTGCTTTCCTAAAGTCTGCATGACTTTCAGACTTTAAGTGGATGTAATAGCATTCACACTTGCAGTGAATGAACATCTTTGCTGCTTGGCTAAGCAATCTCATTAAAGCACAATTTCATTTATGGAGATTTTTTTTGTGTTCATACTCCTAAAACAAAGATGAAGGACAAATATTTATATACAAATAATTTAACGGCTGACCAGCACTTTTCTTTTTAATGAACGATCACATTAAGCGGCCTGTTGGTTTTAATTAGTTATTAGTTTTTTTTAGGTTTTTTTTAGTAATTATTACACAATTAACTTTTTAAAAGTTCAAGAATAATTAAGTAAAAGTTCTAAATGTGCATAATTTTGTGGGGTCAAACACAATTTTTTGTGGTCAATTTAACAATCATAATATCAATATAATAATTATGATACAGTATTTAATTATAGTAATAATTATAGTATTTATGTATTTTAGAAGTAAATTACAACAAACTGAAGGCAAAATATTTATATTTTCTAGTATATTAATTCCCCAAATAATAAAAAAGATGCCAGTGTGTTGACAGATGTAAAGTTGAAGTCAGAATTAGATTTTTTTTTCTTTTATAAATATTTCCTAAATGATGTTTAACAGGGCAAGGAAATTTTCACTGTATGTTGAATAATGTTTTTTCTTCTGGAGAAAGTGTTATTTGTTTTATTTCAGCTAGAAAAAAAAGCAGTTTAAAATTTTTTAAAGACCATTTTAAGGTAAAAATTATTAGCCCCTTTAAGCAAATTTTTTTCAATAGTCTACAGAACAAACCATTATTATACAATAACTAGCCTAATTACCCTAACCTGCCTAGTTAACATAATTAACCTAGTTAAGCCTTTAAATGTCACTTGCAGCTATACAGCTGTATAGAAGTGTATTGAAAAATATCTTGTAAAATAGTATTTACTGTCATCATGGCAAAGATAAAATAAATCAGTTATTAAAAGTATTATGTTTAGATACGAGCTGAAAAAAACTTCTCTCCATTAAACAGAAATTGGGGAAAAAATAAACAGGGGGGCTAATAATTCAGAGGGGCTAATAATTCTGACTTCAACTGCAGATGTATGAGTTTTTTTTAAATTCATTCATTAATTTTCCTTCGTTTTAGTCTCTTATTTATTAGGGGTCGCCACAACGGAATGAACCACCAACTATTCTGACATATGTTTTATGCAGTGGATGCCCTTCCAGCTGAAACCAAGTACTAAGAAACACCCATACACACTCATTCACACACACTCATACACTACAGCCAATTTAGTTTATCCAATTCACTTACACTACTTGACAAATGTCTTGTCATCGATCCCAGTTGTAAGAGCAACAAATAATAACTACTTCTAATCGATCATTTGTAAAAATTGGCAGAAGGTAGATTTTTGAATCATCAGTTGACCTGCATCCCAGTCATCATAAATACTGCAAAAGACCTATTGGAACCCGCATGGACCCAAGAATCGGACAGAAATCAGTCAAGTTTGGTGAAGGAAGGATCATGGTTTGGGGTTACATTCAGTATAGTGGCATGCGAGAGATCTGCAGAGTGGATGGCAACATCAACAGCCTGAGGTATCAAGACATTTGTGCTGCCCATTACATTACAAACCACAGGAGAGGGCAAATTCTTCAGCAGGATAGCGCTCCTTCTCATACTTCAGCATCCACATCAAAGTTCCTGAAAGCAAAGAAAGTCAAGGTGCTCCAGGATTGACCAGCCCAGTCACCAGACATGAACATTATTGAGCATGTCTGGGCTAAGACGACGGAGATTGAAGATGAATCCAAATAATCTTGATAAACTCTGGGAGTCCTGCAGGAACGCTTTCTTTGCCATTCCAGATGACTTTATTAATAAGTTATTTGAGTCATTGCAGAGATGTATGGATGCAGCCGTCCAAGCTAATGGGAGTCATACACAATATTCATCATTTTCCACTGCACCATGACCTTACCATCATAATTAAATAATTAAAAATCAAGGCATGATCACATTTTATTTTGGTTAAATAAGCATAATCTATAGGCCTTTGCCTTTCATATAAGCCACTTCTGATACCAAATTATCAACTAGAACACGAGGAGAACATGCGAACTCCAAACAGAAATGCCAAATCGTCAAGCTGGGACTTGAACCAGTGACCTTCTTGCTGTGAGGCGACAGTGCTAACCACTGGGCCACCATATTGCCCCATGTTTTAAATTATGTTTTTAAAATTAAGTTTTAAAAAAGACATTGTGTTCAATAATATTAAAAAAATGGAAAAGGAAATAAGCCCAGGGTGAGTGAGTGAGTGAATTGGTGACAAAAGTAATACATTTGACTAACAAATTAAAGTATTTTTACTCTTGGCCCAAAGTATACATATTTTTCCACAGAAAATCAATAAACAGATTTTACAAAAGACTATTGAAAATATTGTAATTCAAGATTGAACAATCGGCCAAAGTCATCCTCCAGTATGATTCATCACAGAAAATTTTTCTCATAAACTTTCAGTATAATATAATCCATCATAGATCCTTATAATCTCTTTAGGGTGGATGAAATCTGCAGCTTTTAAGAACACTTGTAAGAAAGATTTAGAAAGACAGAGAAAACATTTTGTTGGCTGCTTGTAATGCAGGCAGCTTGATCTTTCCGCTCAAGATCACTTTACCCATTGAAAACGTCCTAATAAGGTGTAAGTAATAAGCCCCTGGAAGCATTTCAGTGCTCCAGTCATGCATTTAAACACAATTTCGTGTCAGGTTTGTGCACTTTACAGTCGGGCATGTTATAGTTGTTAACAAACGATCTTGGCTTGAAGTAAAAGTAATTGGGGAAATGCATTAAGAAGCTCGTGGCCCACCTTCCTGTTTAATGTTAACAGACATCGGTGAACATTAGTGAATTTTTAGGAAAAATGTGATCAGGTGATACTGAAAATATTTCAGTGAAAGCTTGTGGGTGTGCCGTTTATGTTCATAGAGGTTGGGTGGAGAGGAAAAATGTATTTGGGTCGTTCATTTATGCACCAAATCATGACGTTTGCATAACTCATTGACCTGAAATGAACATCAACGGCGGTTTTACACTCTTCGTGAGTTTCTACTGGCCTCTTTTTTATTCTTCCTTCGTGTTTCACAGAAATCTGATAGGATTAGTTAAAAACCGGTCTGGGTTACTTATCACAATGCTCCTAATGGAGTCATTTCTCTTCTGCTATGACTTATGTTTTGCCTTAGGACAAAACATATATGTGTCTATCTATGCTAGTGATATTTTAGTATCACGGAAATACTAATTCACTCTAAAGCTGCAGGGTTTGTTTCAAGCCAAATTTGGGTCAAATATGGACAAACACAGACATTGGGTTAAAATTCCACAATTTAAAACAAAAAACCTGTCATATCAAACACTATCTAACTTACACTTAGACAAAAGCCAGACGGTATTTTGCAAAAGCCTCCATTGCAACAAGTCTTCACTGGAGATGAAGAGATGATGAGATGTGTGCGATACAACCACATGAAAGATTCACTTCTGAGTGCAGGTCTGAGAGAGAAAGAGAGAGACAGACATGGAAAGAACAGCACAACCCCCAGGAATAAGATAAGTAAGAACAAAGCTTGCTTTCCCACAGTGTCAAAACAGAGTTCCCTCTTCACCCTCAGGCTCGGTCGCCTTGAATGCTACACGTGAGACTATACAGTCTGAAGAGTAGGAGGAATTAGACACAACTACTTGCTCAAAGGCTTTGTTTTGCTCTCGGGTGTTGTGGATTTATCTATAAATACTAATAATAATAGTTTTTAGATAAAAACAAAATATTTACAATAAGGCTTCATTAGTTAATGGATATACAAACATGAACTAAAAATGAACAATACTTGCACAGCATTTATTAACCATAATTCAACGTTTACTGACACAACGTTGAACTGACACTGTTTCAATTCACTATAATCTTTGATGAGAAAGCTGCTTTGACACAATCTACATTGTAAAACTGCTATAGAAATAAAGATGAATTGAATTGGAAAAATGTAACTGAAAGTTTACTAATGCAATATTAACATCCAAATTTATGCTTGTTAACAGTAATGCAGTTAACGCACCATGAGTTAACATGAACTAACAATAGACAACTGTATTTAACTGTAAGAACAAATACTGTAATAAATGCATTGTTCACTGTTTGTTCATGTTAGTATATGCACTGACTAACATTAACTAATACAATCTTATTGTAAAGTGTTATTGTACCATTTTTTGTTGGGGTTTCTTTTTTTTTTTTTTTAAACCATTAGGTCTTTCTTTCTTGGCTAAAAAAGATCAAATAGAATTGATAAATAGTCTGACCACTTTTTAAATATCTTGAAAATCATTGGTTTTGTCAAAGCTGTTGAATTACCAAACAGCACTATACGTTTTATAAAAGTAAAAGTTGGTCATTAAACTCCAGTTCAAAGTTTCCTTTTCATATAATAAGAGTAAATGTGGACTCATTCTCCCTAACTCCAAATGAAAGAAAACCCTTCCAAATCATTTGTCAGAGGCGAAGATTATTGATAAATAAAGCCTTCAAGTCCAGCATTCAAATTCATATGCTTCGACTTCAGAAGAGAAGGAATAAAAAAAGAAATTGAATGATTACTTTTTGATTCTTGTTATGGTGTTTTTGTTGTGATGGAGCTCTACAGCCCATTTACTTTCATTAGAAATGAGTAGTCAGAACATTTATCAGCATCTACCCTTTTGTGTTTCAAGGAAGAAAGTCAAACAGCAACAACATTATCATTTTTGCCTGAACTATTTCTTTTAAGACTGATCTCCGTGCGTGGGTATTTGGACTAATAAAGATGCCAAGCCATAAAGGGCACAACGGAGGGCATTGTGCTAAAAGAATTAAAGCACTAAGAACCGTTTTCTGAGGCTTTGGATTAAAGCTGATAATGTAATAAAGTTTTTTTTTTTTTTTTTTTTTTTGCACAAACAAAAGAAAAACGTGGATATAATTTTTAATAGGCTAGTAGCTGCTGACTTACATTACATGAACACCAAGGATCACAAGTACAGCTAAAAAGCTTTCTAAAAATGTTCTACTGAAGAAGAAAAATATATCACCTACACCTTAAATTCCCTGGGGATGAGTAAATCAGCTACTTTAACATTTTTTGGCTGAATTATCCTGCTAAAGTAATGGAAGAAGGATTTGGCAAAGTGGAGGAAGCTCTGCCTGTTTTACAATAAGCCGAATGCCGAATGTCGGTCTCCAGGGTTGCACACGTGCTCACATGAACACACACAATGGCACTGGATGCACTCACAGAAGACACAGGTCTCAACCTTTTTCCCCTCTTGTGGCAGCATTGTGCGTAATTCAGCAGGTGTTCCCAATAACCTAGCTGACATCACCCTCCAACACAAAGGCACATCAAACCACTGTCCTGCCAAAGAAAGCAGAACCAGAGAAGGAAAGGTCAGAATACAAAAATACTTGTTTTACAGGACATACTTCAGCTACTCGAGCCCCCTGTTTTGCTAGACATACAATGTCTTCCTGCTACTGATTTTATTATTATCAATTTTATTTTTTAACAAAATGAAGAAAATATTATGAAAATGTTTCCAGAATATTATATATACAGTATATATATTTACAGGTTTTCTCACTTGCTTTGGCTCAATACTTGATTTATTTTTAAATTTTTCAAAACAACAAGTGTAGATATTTGAACAGTTAGCTTATTGTTTACATCAGATTGGCATTTCCTATTGATTTACGCACATGTGTGCAGTAAGTCCAATTGTCTGCAGTTTGGCAAAAACTAATTGCATATGGATTGTTGATAAAAACTGATGAGTCGATTCTCATTTAAATTGTCAAACTCTTCACAACTTCTCAATCATTTTTCATCATGTAAGCCATCACACTCAAAACTGTTTATTCAATGATCAAATATTTGTATATGCACATGTTTACACTATAAATATCTGATATTGACATTGCTTGTATAATGTCTGCTAAATTGGTAAATGACCTCTAATTGCAATACAATTTACATAATATTTATTCATTGTAACATAAGAAACATGAAATATACAGTACAGTGATTGGACAAAGATTGCATTTACATGTTATACATAAGAATAAATGTACTGTATACATACAAACGTTTATCTTTTTCTATGTACTTTTTTCAACAAATATCAGAGTTTTTAAACCCTAATTTCAATGGTTGACTGTCATGGTATAAAAACAACCAGTCATTTTGACCAGTGTGGCTCACACAATGAAAAATACACTATGTTTTGGTGGCCTTGGCCAAATTAGTGACACAATAACTAGGTTTTGATGCATGAATTACATGTCTTGGGAGAGTAACATTTTGCAGACATGCAATAAAGTACTGAAGTTCCAGCAAACAGTTTTGACATTGAGGGCTTACTCACACTATGCTATCTGAACCGTGCCCAGGCCCGTTTCCCGGATCGTTTGAGAAGTGTGAGTGCTCTGAATCAGGCTCAGGCACGGTACACTTGGGCGGCCCTGGCCCGGTTGTAAAAGGTGGGCCAGAGCACGGTTCACTTGGGCTCAGGCGCGGTACACTTACAGTGTGAGTGTCTAAGCCCGAAAATGAAAGCGAGACGTGACTTTTAAGGGACTGTTTCATATGGATTAATTAATCATTCGTACTGTTCAATGAACGCAAACTGTCGTAGATTATTAAAGACGCAAACCCCTCACTGCACGACAGCTGCGCCTTCAGCAAACCTCCTAATTCCTGCAGCAGGAGGATGTTATGATTGTTTATGAGCGTCAAAAGTGGCTGATCTGTTCTGCGAAATATTTGACTACGTGTCACCGCATTATCAAACGACTTATGATATAACTAAAGAAATCTCCACTGTGCTAAGCAATGCGCTTACCATCATCGATGATGTAAGCGCGCCCATGGCAACTGTACATAGTGTGAGTACAGCCTGACACTCATAGTTTAGAGAATGTTAAGATGAATGATTGAAAAATGTGCCAAAGCAATTGAGAAAAACTGTAAATATTTAAATATATATTTAAATATATATATATATATAT
>CAIGQZ010032545.1:9912647-9934749 GCA_903798205.1 Danio tinwini
TATAATATAATATAATATAAAAATCTTTAGCAAGCCTTACATTTTTTTTAAAATAACTGTGATTAGATAAAAAAAGGACAAATAGTTAAGTAATCAATAATTGTGACAAACCTACTAACCGACCAATAACAAAGCATTTGCTATTTGTAATACTGCAACATCATTAAAATGAAAGCTCAGTCTGCCCTTTAAAGATATATATTCTGTCCAAAAAGTGCTCTGTAATAGTACAATGTCATATAAAACATTCCTCTGGACTCCAGCTGACACGTCAAAGCAATTAAGAAAATAAAAGGGAAATATATTCCATTACTCTCCATTAAGAAAATAAAACTCCTCTAAAAGGACATTTCACAATAACAGCTGAATCTCTCGGATGAATAAAGCAATGATTTGTCAAACCCTGAGCTACATTGCACATCACTTACATTAATGAAATGGGAAAAAAGACAGCTTGTTGGTTTCCATTTCTCTAATTGGCCACTGATAATTAAAAATACAGTACTAATGCAGCTAAGTAATTAGCTTGGAAAAGCGCTGAACAACTCAAATAGACTAAATATATTATTTCTCTGTGGCCTTTTGCCTCTATAGGATACTGCAGAGATAATGATCCCTGAAACAATTAATGATCCATTCAAAGCCCAAATTCACTATAGATGGTATGTTAGATGTTAACAAAATTTAACACAATAAAGCAACACAATGTGCTTGTATTTGACAGATCACGCAGTAAGTGATCAAAGTTTCTTTACCAGTAGATGGCAGTGCAGTCATGCAGTACAAGCCTTCAGAAAGGTAGCCTGATGAGACGCCTAACAAGTGATAAAAGATTATTTTTAAGTTTTTAAATTATCCAATTCTGAAATCATACCTAAATCTACTGATCTTTTTCTATATTTGATATTTATATCAGTAAATTGTTTATAAAGGCTGTTGAGCAATATTGCAATTTTAGTTTGAGAATATGTTTTCAATTTAAATCCCTTTCCAGCATTTATTTATTTAAAGACTATATGGTGATACAAAATCCAATAAATATTTAAGTTGATTAAACTTTTATTAATTTTTTTTATATTTTTAAACTAAACTTTTATTTCATCCTAACATGAAAATGAAAAAAATATAAATCATAATTTATAACAGAGCATTCATAATCATATTTTCATGTATAAACAACCACCCTTAGTTAAAATAAATACCCTGCTGTCACTTTTCTGTGCTATTTTACAAGACAAATACAAGAAAAACATTTGAATAAAAACTGTATATAACACAGCTTTAAAATATAGTATAACTGATATATAGCTTTTATTTTATTTAAATATATGTTTAACATCTTTTATTTACGATGTTAATGTTTTTATTTTGTACATTTTTATATTAACATAAAATGAATGTGACATTTATGCAAGAACAAATAAAAAAATTCAAAATAATGGATATTATTTATAATAATAATGCATATATATATGAGCAATTCCAGCATTATTGATGTTACATTGTCAGTAAAAACTTAAAATATAAATACATAGAGAAAGTATGCGTTAACATTACATTAAAACATCTCTTTATATTTTCCAAAAGAACTAAAAAGAGTTATGGGATCACAAAAAATATTAATCTATATAATAAATAAATAAATAAATAAATAAATAAATATATATATATATATATACATACATATATTAAATTAGGAAAATAAGCATGCGTTATGGAGATGACCAAAAAAGTTTACGGCATATACAAAAGTTCAGTTTACGGCATATACAACATACTTTGTAAAAATTCTGTGAATAAAACGGCACAACCCAAAATAAATAATGCTAATTAAAAGGATTAGAGCTGGCTCACTATCGAACAAACATGATTGATTTTATTTTATTTGACATTTTTTACATTAATGAGGAAAAAGCATCGTTATGGATGTGACAGATGTAAAATTGCCACTTTTGTGACTTTGATAAATCAAATATAATTTTTTTAAAAACATTGACAGAAAAATTATTGAGCATTTTACAGTACGGTCTACATAAAAAAACTAGAAAGGGTTTCGCTAATTACTGTAGATGAAAACATAATTTTTACATACCTACCTACCTACCTACCTACCTACCTACATACATCATACATACATACATACATACATACATACATACATACAGCCTCTGCTCTACTTATGAGCTATAAAACCTGTCAGAAAACTTCAGCCTGACTGAGTTAATCTGCTACGGTATAAAACATCTCTGAGGTGTTGATTGAGGTCATATCTGGATATTATCCGGATATTTCCAGTTACTGCACATCACAAGCATTACTCTCAGCCGAACTTGAAATGTTTTTTTTTATTGATGCTCATGTGTGCAGTCCTGTTTAGAGAGCTTTTTTTTTCACATTTCTGCAGGCATTGATCGCATATGGCTGCTTGTCTTGTTTGTCACTCACTTTATTGCCTGCTGCTAAAGTCTAGGGAAAAACAGCCGTGTCCTTCGACAAGGTCCCAGACAATACAAATAGGAGGACAGGCACATATCTCTGCATTTACACAACACTGATTATTTGATGGTTGGGTTGTTGTTCTGCTGCAGCCTGTTTGATATTTGAGCAAAGCAGTGGCCTTTTCTTTTTTTCCTCAATATAAATCACACACATGTAAAGATTTAAAATAAAATTCACATACATTAAAAATAACATCTGAAAAGGTATATAATGAAGAATCTAACTAAGGATCTGAGAATCCTTGTAGCAAATGTATGTGTTGTTTCAAGAAAGCAACCATTTATTTGTGTTTATATTTATTTATTCTTTATTTAATTATTTTATTTAATCATACTTTAGTCATTTATATAATTATATCGTTTTATTGATGATTAGTTAATGATTTGATTATTATTTGTCATTTTGTTATGCTTTTATATTTTATTATTACAATTTTCCTATAATTATTGCTTCATTATTATTTAAATTTTCCATATTGTTATAATCTTATGACTGTGTGGATTCAAGCGACACTTGTTTTTATGAGAAAGAGATTAGAGAATGTCTCCATTTCAAGGTCTGTATTGTCTCTGGACAATGTTGTGAAGCAGTAATTTTCCATTGCTGTTGCTTGTGGTATAATAACACTTGTAGGATTTGTCCTGCAGATGAAGTCTTCTGCTCCTCTCTGGCTTTCTCAGTCAACTCCTATATTGATAGGAGACTGCTAATTTACTTGAATACTGGTTAACAGGTTTGGGTATTGGAAACCCTGCTGACTTTTTCCTGACAAGATCTGGCGACCAGGGAGATGGTGATCTAACAATACATATATACACACTTATAGAAAATGTTATTATTTATTGCATTACATACAGTATATCTATGGATATACACCATACACGCATAAAAATATATACGGAAAACATTTAATGCAAGTAAATGTCAACTTCATTGATTCAGCTAACGTTTGCCAAAATAACATGTCACAATTTTGTTTAAATCAATAACATTACTGTGGGTTACTAAAATATGTAAAATTGATACAAAATGTTATATATTTAATAATAATATAAATATTTAATGTTATATTTAAATTATTACACCTTTTTTGGTGAAAAACGCATAACACCTATTGGACTGAAAGATTAATGAAAAGAAAAACTACATTTAATAAATATTTTGGTGCTGCTGTTATCTTTTAATAATATGTCATCAAATTATTTTCATTCTAAATATAACTGAATTGATATATTAGTATATATATATATATATATATATATATCAAAACTAAATATTAAAGATAAAATATAAACATAAACAAGCATATTGTATGAATATTTGTATATTATTTTTTACATACTAATGTAAATTTGTACCTTAGTTTTAATATGTCATATACAGCCTTATATTATGTAGCTATTTTTTCAGTCAAAACTACTTCAGGGAAAAAACAAAAATCCCAACTCTTTGAAAAAGGTCATGGATTGTGAATGGACACTGGGGAAATGCAGTTCTCCTAAGCATCATCTGTTGTGTCCATGCAAGTGCTCCTTAATTGTTTTGGCCTCAATCCAGAGCCAGAGCTCTCTTTAATTTAGCTCAAATTTTCCAATAGAAGCACAGATTGACAGTTTAACTTAGCCACGAATCTGTGCCGCATCCCTGGGCCTGATGCAAAATGAAAGTCATTGCCTTCATCTGGACTGGCTGGTGCGTCTCCCACCAGCCAGTTGCATCAAGATAATTGCTTCTGAAAGAACGAGATTAGTTCTCTTTGTGAGATATCTGATTGTGTGGATTGAATCTGATTGTGTGAATTGGATGATGGTATAACAAGCATGACCTTGTTCACTGCCTGCAGAGTAAATAATTAGGCTGTGCATATGGGCAGTATTACCCAGCTCAGAAGTGACAGTCTCTAACAGGAGAAACCCAACTAATCCAACCTACTGTCTTCTTGAAATGAACCAAATTGAAGTGACCTACCCACAAAGCAAAGACAAATCCTTTTCAGAGTCAGAGACTTCATAAAAACAACTCACATTTATTAATACAAAAAGGAATAGCCTGATTGATAACAGAAAATGGGCATTTAAAGGTAGAGTTTAGTCAAAATTGAAAAATCTGTGATCATTTACTTATCCCTACTTGTTCCAAATGTGTTCGAGTTTCTTTATTCAGTTAAACACATAAGAAAATATACTGAAGAATGTTAGAAAAAAAACTTGTAGTAGTTTTGTTCCAACTATGGCCATCCACATGAAATCATAAAAACACCTTATGAGGTGTTGTCAAGAGCATCCCAAAGCAATAGGTGGCGATATATTTCTAACCATAAAGTCATATTGCCCATTTAAAAGTCTCAAAAAAAGGTTATCAATTTCTGATTGGCAGTGGGATAACTTCACATATCAGAAAACATGATATAAGCCTCGTTAGCACAATTATTAGCATTTGGTTATGTCAGCCATATCATAGATGTGCGTCTCTTAAAAAACGAAGACCACTGTGCACAATCTGTCACCACACAAAGCAAATGAAAGCGTGGAAAAGTCAAAAGCCCCTTTCACACAGTGATACCGGTAAATATTTGTTAAATATCCTTACATTGGAATATGGAAAGGAAACTCATATTACCTTTACTGTTACCATTATAGACCTAGAAAAAGCATTTGAAAGTGTGCAGTGGCCAGAGCTAAAGAAGGTGCTCTGATAAAGAGAAAACAAAGTTTCTACAAATGCTGCAAAAACTATGTGAGAACAGAAAACTCATTCTCACCACATCTGGAGTCAGACAAGGGGACATAATCAGCCTTTACCTATTTATTATAGTACTGGACAATATCATAAAAGAATGCAAACCAGCTTTATGCCCAGTCAATGTAAGAAATTGACGCATGAACCCAGTACAGCTGACCATTCTGGCATATGCTGATGATGTGGTCCTTATGGTGAACTCAGAGGAGGGGTTGCAACACAACTTGAATGTTTGGAACGCAGAACTGCAAAAGCAAGGACTAAACATTAACCCAGCCAAACGAGACTATGATCATAAGCAAAAAACATGTCCAACACTAAAGCTGGACAATATTGTCTTGAAGCAAGTGGGAGAATTCAAATACCTTGGATCCCATCAGGACAAACCTACAAGTCGAACCACTGACTGAAATAACTGACAGGTATAAGATAAGGTGGTTCGGTCATGTTGTCAGGATAAAAACCACAGGGTTTCAAAGCAGATGCTAGAAGCAAGAACCCAAGGAAGATATCCAAGAGGTAGGCCTCGAATTAAATGGATAAACTCACTTAAACCAGCATTCCAAAAGAGAGGAGTAGACCCAAACTGCGCCAGAACAGTGGCTGCAGACAGTAAAAGGTGGTGGAAACTTTGTTCAGCCTTAACACCGCAAAGTAGAAGAGGCCAGGAATAAGTACAAAAATATCCAGAACAAAGCACTTTTTTTATTTAAAAAAGGGCTGTTCACACAGGCAAAGACATTCTGGAATTTTTCAGAAAAAGACCATTCACACATCCATTGCAAAATACCGGTAAATTCTGACATCATTAATCAGAAATGACATGTAAATCAATCATTTTTCCACAGATGACATTAAGAAAGAACATAGAAATGTAAACTTATTTACAACTAGCAGCTAAATGTGCCTTTATTTTTATAAACAGCGCAAATGTGAATGCGTCTGAATGTTCTGATTGGCTAGAATAAATGTCTCACGTCACGTTCTAAAAGTGTACTCACTATTTCAGGCAATTTTCCTTCTGCGTTCACACAGTGCATTCCGGGAAGTTACCGGTGATGTTGCTGGAACAAATTTGATATTTTCAATATTGCCTGTATTTTAAAAAAGGTCCCGATCACACATGATCCCCTTCCGGAAATTTGCTAGTAATTTTTTCCGGAAATGTCTCTATGCGTGAAAAGGGCTAATAACTCCAGTTTCACAACGCTAGTGTTTTTAAAAACCAGAAAAATCTGCACTTTTAAAAATACTCATGTTTGTGGACAGGGCCTATGAATGTCGATAGCTTTTTTTTTTTTTTTTTTCAACAGACGAAAAAAAAAACAACAACTCTAGAGTGTAAGTAAATAAAATGTAAATTTTTGGGTGAATTGTCCCTTTAACCCCACAGAATATACAAGTATCAAATGTAGTAATGTCTGGAAATCTCATTAGGTGCTGAGTTACAGTAGGTGTTGAGTAATTTCAACCTCAGATCACTTACCACCTCATGCATGGCACACAATTCTGATTGCCTGCTGGTACACAACTTTCAGGAATAACAAAAGGTACCAGCATTATAATGCTTCTGAGAAAAACAATCACTGGATTAAAAAAGAAATTCATAGCTTTGTTTAGATGCTTAGTACAGTCAGAGTACATTTTGTGCTAATTCAGTAAACAGTTAAATAATACAATATCTAACAATAATCAGCCATTTTTTGGATTCTTCATGGAACAACACATGCCAATAAAGAACATTTAGTAAAATGAAAAGCTACCAGAGATTAATCATGGAACCATACAGTAAGAAATAATCAATGGATTGTGGTTTGTTAAAGGATTGGCCTCCGTGAAGTGCATTTTAAATCCTTTAATGTGGTCATTTGCTAAGTTAAAGACAAGTTAAGACTAGGGAGCGTGTGCAACATGAGATATCTACAGCAATAGCTCATATGTTAGCTACCTTTTTGCAAATATTTTGGATGTGCAAGTTGGTTAATCCCCATCAGCTCCCTGGTGAAGCACTTCAGTGTCCTCAAGATTACACAGAGGAATGAAGGCTCCGTCAACCTTCACTGAGTTGCTATGGTTAATACTAATGTTTGAGGGAAGTGATTTCGAACGGTGATTAAAACTGACTGAAACCACCTGTGCATTAAATTATTTTATTAAACACCTTCCAGACAATCAGAAATCAAGAATTTAAACAGATCACAAGATAAATGCTAATAACAAACTTTTTGTGAGATTGAAAGTTTCCATTGGTTGTTCATGGAACCAGTAAAGACTATTTTGTGACAGGATTCTATAGATTCTTCATGAAACCATACATTTCTAAAGTGTTAATGCAGACTGTGAAAGTTAAATTGGTGCTTACGTTTATTCCTCTATATAGGCATTTGCTATACTGCACAGATGAAAAGTCAGCATCATCATCTAAACATCCGACTGTAAACTTTGAGTTTAGTGCTCTGACAAACCAAGTCGATGGAAAAGAAGGAATGACTGTGAAGGACGACTGTGGATCTGTACAAGAAAGCTGCATTGAACACTACACAGTGGTTACATCCAATGAAAAACAAATACGTTCAGCACCTGAATGAGAGAAAATAACTGTCTATATCATTCATATTCTATATTTGTCAATATACTAACTGTACACAAAGCAGCGCTTGCTAATCATTTTGATTATGAATGTTCTTCACTTTCTTTATTCCAGATGGATCGTGTTGTTATATAAAATTGCCTATTAAAATGCTCAGGTAAGATGACATTAAATTAAAACAGCCTTTTGTCTGTGCTGTCTTGAATTCATTGTTACCATTCATCACTTTTGATTTTATTGTCATGCACCAACTCGCTTCTTAGACTAAACAGTCAATCAGATTTCTCTCTTACCAATGGAGTCAATGCAGACAGATGGAGATTTGGCCAGAAAAGGCCCCCAAGAGGGTCACACCAAAGCCAACAGTGTAGAACACCCTGCAAAATCTGAGCTGACCGAATGGCCAGATGTTGGCTCATGGCTGACTATTAACTTGTGTCAAGGTCTTTAAACAACTAGGAAAATATATGATATACAGGCCTAGAAATTATTTCTCACATATGAAAGGAAATAAATGGTTACTCTATAGATCCACAAATGATTTGCTTAGACCGCCTCTTTATGTATTCACAGACTGTTCCGAACCACAGTACACCACCTGACAAAAGTGCTGTCGTCGATCACAGTTAAAAGAGCAACAAATAATAACTTGATTTCTAGTTGATTATTTGAAAAATTGGCAAAACAGAAGGTAGATTTTTCCGATGAATCATCTGTTGAAAGGCATCCCAATCATCACAAATACTGCGGAAGACCTATTGGAACCCGCATGGACCCAAGATTCTCACAGAATTCAGTCAAGTTTGGTGAAGAAAAAATCATGGTTTGGGGTTACATTCCATATGGGGGCGTGCGAGAGATCTGCAGAGAGGAGGGCAACATCAACAGCCTGAGGTATCAAGACATTTGTGCTGCCCATTACATTACAAGCCATAGCAGAGGGCAAATTCTTCAGCAGGATAGCGCTCCTTCTCATGCTTCAGACTCCACATCAAAGTTCCTGAAAGCAAAGAAGGTCAAGGTGCTCCAGGATTGGCCAGCCCAGTCACCAGACATGAACATTATTGAGGATGTCTGGGGTAGGATGAAGGAGGAGGCACTGAAGATAAATCCAAAGAATCTTGATGAACTCTGGAAGTCTGCAAGAATGCTTTATTTGCCATTCCAGATGACTTTATTAATAAATTATTTGAGTCATTGCAGAGATGGATGCAGCTCATGGATACCTCCAAGCTCATGGAAGTCATACACAATATAATTTTTTTTTCCACTGCACCATGACTTTATATTCTTTACTGTACATTATTTATGTTAAGTGACAAGACTTTTGTCTAAGCAAAGTCAGAGCTTACTGTCCTAATTATATATTTAAAAATCAAGGCATGATCATATTTTATTTTGGTAAAATAAGCGTAATCTAGAGGCCTTTGCTGTTCCTAAAACTTGGATAGGCGACAAGGTTTTTGTCAGGTAGTGCAAGTAAAAGTCTGGATTTTGAATGGGATGGTTGAAACTTTCACATAGCTATGAAACAAAAAGTCACTTAATACACCAATTGACATAGAATGGTAAAGAAAAAAGCTACATTTTCACAGCAAAATATAACCTTATCAAATTTGTTGCTCTCTTGTGCTGGCTCTTTTTAAAGCTCCCTCTAGAAAAGGATGAAAAAATGAGGCCTGATGGACTTCGACAGGCTCCAAGCAGAGCCATTAAAGAGCCTGATGGAGATGGCGGTGGTAATTGTCACATGGGAGGAAAGAAAGGTAGCCACTACGCAGGCTTTTAAATGAGCTGATTGCATCTCTTTGGCTGCCAAAATTGAAATGACTACCCTCAACATTGCACCTCTATTTTCACAGCCTCCGCTCCATTATTACATGGCCTGCGATGGGAAAGAGGAAAAGGGGATAGGCCAGAGTGCCTTTGTTCTTCGCAGCACCGCAGTCTCTTCTGTTTTTAGCGCTCCCAGCAGTGCGGTGCTTTTAAAGAAGAGCCTTGGGAAATGAGTTATCTCCACTCTACACGCAGGGAAAACCCTGCCATTAATCTTTAATTAAGGCTGTTACAATGGAGAGGGACACTGCAGTAATAGGAGTGCGAGAGCAAAGAGGTCTGCTATAACAACAGGAGACAGACAGTGCACGAGTACATTATACGAGCTCATTCAGCCATCATCAAAAACATGTCCTCTCATCATCTAACAGACTTTGAAGAGGACCCGTGCCTCTTCAGCAAATAGAAAGATAATTCAACTATTGTTATACGGGGAGTGTTGAACTTTCCTAAATATTGACGTATTACAGGGCTGCAGATGTAATGGATGGATGATATTTCCATCACAGTGAGGGGAATCAGTTTTTGATGTATGGTTTAGATCCTTCTGGTTTACATTGTTCACACCTCATGGGGAGAGCATGGATTTATAATATCCTGTCTAATGGCTTATTGCATGAAAACTGATCCTTATTCTGACTTAATTTTGTATACAACACAACTGGTTCAAATCACAAGCCACACGAAAAAACTAACAAACAATTGTTATCTGAACTCAAAATTATTATGTTGTGTTTTTTGACGTTTTGAGTTGATTTTTTAGATGAAACCGTGGTTCGTTGTGATTCAAGGCACACTGCGAGTAAAAAAGTAATGTTACAGGGAGGACAAAATGAACACCCATGGCCAGGGTGCAAATTATACATTAACGATCAGAGGTGGGGGCAACTTTTTTTGGTAATGTTAGTTTGTGTAATATATGCTTCAGTGAAAAAAAATTCCTTAATTCATTCATTAATTCATTAATTTTCCTTTGACTTAGACCTTAATTAATATGGGGTCACCACAGTAGAATGAACCGGCAACTATTCCGCATATGTTTGACCAGGGCTTAATTTGAAATCTCTAAAATCTGATCCGCCACCTCAACTGCCCTCCTCCCCCATCCACTGTTCACTTCCAGTTTCGTCCGCAACACCCCTCCGCCATCCACTGCACCAAACCCTGCTCCAACCCGCTCTCTAGTTGTGTGCCTGACACCTCTCCATCCTTGGGTAACATGTCGGATCCGTTACCCCGATCTGTTCCAGGACCTCGCAATTCACAAATTAAGCACTTTGTTTGACACAGCGAATGCTAGCTACAACCCAGTTCAGGAAACACCCATACACTCTCATATTCACACACACATTCATTGACTACGGCCAATTTTGTTTAACCAATTCATTTATAGCAAACCTGGTATATAAGGCATATAAGGGGGTCAGAGATCAGGAAGGTCTCGAGAGCTCCCTCTGGTAAAAGGATGAAAAGGAGATGAGGTGGAAGGGGGATTCTTCCAAAACGAAGACTAGGCAGTGGGGTGAAATTGATTAATCTGAATGGATTATTGCTGATTACAGATGAGAGACCAGCCGCAGTCAATCATATCATGTGCTCCTCTTGAAATTAGTTTGTAAAACTTCACTTATTTAATAATTAAACTTTTTTAAGTTTTCAGTGTTTTAAGGGATGATGAGAGTATGCTGACCTACAGCAATGTCTGACTGGCTATTTTAGCAGATACGTGATTCTCAAAGATGCCAATTTTTAAAATATAGAACAAACTGTGACAAGTTCGCAGTCCTGCATGAAAGATTGCATTTTTTTTACTGTTTCATAATTTATAGTTTCATGTGTGAGGAGGCGTCTATTAAAGTTGCATCTAATTTTACTTTAGTTTTAGGTTGTATGTTGATTCAAATGCAGATTTGATGTCTTGAACACTTACAGCGCCTATTGGTGCTCTAGATCTGCTGGTGTTCAGAGTGCTGAATGCATACTTTCCCACAGATACAGTTTGGCTAGATTATGAATTCACAATGGTATGAACCATTATTGGGGGGTAAGGGGTTGTCAAATGTATATCTATTATTTTAATTATTCATATTTAAGATACAGATCAGCGCAAACAAATGAGCACCCTGTGATTTGCACACTGACCATGACTCCTTTTGAAGTAAAACACATTATACCAGAATGTACTTCTAAAAAACATGTAATAGTTTGACATTTAAAATAATTTTATATCTTGACAAATCCAGACTCAAAGTTATCACAAATTCCACAAAACGGCCAATATGTGTTGCTAATAGGCATGGAATGATAACCGGTTTTAAGGTTTACCGCGGTTTGGAAAATTGAAGGTTTTAAAACCTCTAAAATTTTCTGTTATACCATTCCTAAGGTATTTGTAAGGGTTTTTATGTGTTTTTTGTAAATGTGTTGTAAAGAATTTATTTAAATGATTTAGCCTGACATTTTTACTGTTCCAAAATATTGTAAATGTTTCTTAAAATAAATTGTACTTTGTTCAATGGTGGAAAAGGTTTGTTTATTTATTCTTTTACCCAGACATTAAAAACAAACATTTTTAGAGCAGTGTTCACAATTCCGTGATACCGTGAAACCGTAATATTTTTATCCAAGGTTATCCGTCAGAAACTCACACTGGCCCATGTCTAGTTGCTAACAATACATCATTTATAGTTTATTAATGAAGTCAATATCAATTTTATTTAAGTTTAAAATAAATGACTTTTTTCCTCTTTTTAATAAAAGTATATTACCACCAACTTTTACTATTTTCGATTTTGGTTACAAGCAAGCCATATTTTTTCAGCTTATAAAATAGTTGGCTATATAATTTTTGGAGAATAAAAAGCACACTGTAAAAAAAAACACCACAGTATATTGGGGTGCCATAGACAGTAAAACTCTCCTATCACATAGTAAAACCTTTTTTGCTGCTTGTATTTTAAAGTGTCCACATGCAATCAGTTCTACCATCTTCTTTCAGTGCCCCATGTCAGTCTCTCTCTCTGGCGCCAGTGGAAGAGGGATTTATCAACTGCTGCAAAGCAACGTTTAAAACTGTAAAATCTTTTTTTCTGAGCTTTTATTTTAAAGTGTTCATATGCAATCAGTTCTACCATCTTCCCTCTGTGCCCCATGTCAGTCTTTCTCTCTGGCACCAGTGAGAGGGATCTATCAACTCCTGCAAGAGTGATGGGCACCATCAGTTTCATAAAGCTGCTCCATTGAGGGAGAGTGTCATCAGACAGTAGTTAATACTTATGAAACTTTAATGGTTTACTGATGAAAGCTGCGTAGAGGAGCAGGCAGGGGCCCAGAGCGGCACTCCGAGGGGAGCAGCAGGATAAATGAGACTAATTATTGGATGAGGGTAGATCCGGTTCCAGCGCTCCTAGCATGATATGTGACAGCAGCTGAGAAAAGCCAGATGTGGGTCTCTACCTTGGTGCATTGCAGTGATGGGATATTAAACCACAGCGGCCCAGGGGAGAGTAAGAATGGCCAGAAACGGTCCATTCCAACACCTGTGGCATTGTGTTTCTGGGTCTACAGATAAACACCTGCTTATCGGTGTAAGGAGTGTGCTAACCAGCTAACGATTGCCATGAGACGGATCTTTTGTTCTTATCGGATAGGGACTACAGGTCTTGCTTTACTCCAGGTTTATCCTCCCCCTATTGGATTGGTCTAAACCATTTGCATCCATGTTGTAATTGACTCAGGATTATTTGAAAAAATAAAAATAAAATGGAACGGCTTGATTGCAAAGCCTTGTCAATGATGAGATAGTTTACTAAAAATAAGTGTTCTGTCATCATTTATAAATGCATAGTGTGCACATGATATATACATGTTAGGGCCTCTTTTACAGTAGTATGCTGCAGTTTGTTGTTTTAAATGGAAATGAGCAATAAGAATCACAAAAATATATTAGATTAGATTAGATTCAACTTTATTGTCATCACACATGTACAAGTACAAGGAAACGAAATGCAGTTTAGGTCTAACCAGGAGTGCAATAGCAGCAAGTGCAGGATACAGGTATAAGTTATAAAGTGCAGTTATAGAAAAACTATGGTGATATTTACAAATGGATGTACTATCAACATTATATACAGGTTGTGTTAGCTATGAACAGAGATTTACAATAGATGGATAAATGTACAGGTTGCTATTAATAATCAGAAGTGTGCAGATAGATAAACATAATTACAAGTGTATATGTACAGTGGATGTGTACATAATTTACAAATGTACATGTGCAGTAGGTATGTACAGTTCAAATAAATGAATCAGTGTAATGAATATGTGCAATTTTTAAATGTGCAAATGTTAAGTAGTGCAGTGATTATGATGAGTCTGAGTTATGAGGAGAGGGGAGTGGGGTGTATTAGGGGGGCAAAAAGTCAGTGGGGAGCAGAGTTCAAGAGGGAGACAGCTCTGGGGAAGAAGCTGTTCTTTAGTCTGCTGGTTTTTGTCCGGGGGAGCCTGAAGCGCCTGCCAGAAGGCAGGAGAGAAAACAGTCTGTGAGCAGGGTGAGAGGAATCTTTAAGAATACTGCGTGCTCGGCGCAGACAGTGTTTCCTCTGGATATCCTCTATGACTGGCAGTGTGGTCCCTGTGATGCGTTGGGCAGTTTTCACCACCCGCTGCAGTGCCTTACGCTCCGCAACAGAGCAGCTTCCATACCAGACTGTGACACAGTTCGTCAGGATGCTTTCTATTGTGCAGCGGTAGAAGTTCACCAAGACGGCTGATGACAGCTGGTTCTTCTTAAGTTGCCTTAAGAAAAATAGGCGCTGGTGAGCCTTCTTGACCAGGCTGGAGGTGTTGGTGGTCCAGGAAAGGTCCTTGGAGATGTGGGTCCCCAGGAACTTGAAGGATGATACAGGCTCGACGGTTATCCCATTGATGTAGATGGGATCATGTGAGCCTGTTCGTCCCTTCCTGAAGTCCACAATGAGCTCCTTGGTCTTGTCGGTGTTAAGGAGCAGATTATTGTTGGTGCACCACGTGGCCAGATGCTGTATCTCCTCCCTGTAGGCAGTCTCATCATTGTTGCTGATTAGACCAATCACTGTGGTGTCATCTGCAAATTTGATGATGGCGTTGGATCTGTTCACAGGCCTACAGTCGATGGTGAAAAGGGAGTAGAGGAAGGGGCTCAGCACACAGCCCTGTGGTACACCAGTGTTGAGTGTGACGGTGGTGGAGCAAATGTGGTCTGATCTAACATTCTGAGGTCTGTTAGTCAGAAAGTCCATAACCCAGTTACAGAGAGACGTGTCTATATCCAGGTCTCTAAGTTTGATCATTAACTTAGAGGGTATGACAGTGTTGAATGCTGAGCTGAAGTCAACAAACAGCATTCGTGCGTAAGTGTTTTTATTGTCCAGGTGTGTGAGTACAGAGTGCGGTGCTATGGAGACTGCATCTTCTGTGCTCCTGTTGCCACGGTAGGCAAACTGATGTGGGTCCAGTGTGGATGGCAGAGAGTCTTTCAGATGTGCCAGGACCAACCGCTCGAAGCACTTCATGATGATGGGTGTGAGTGCTACCGGGCGGTAGTCATTCAGGCATGTTGGGCTGGAGTGTTTCGGCACTGGCACAATAGAGGTGGTTTTAAAGCATGTTGGCACAGCTGCTAGGTTAAGGGACAGGTTGAAAATGTCTGTGAATACCCTAGCGAGCTGTTCTGCACATGCTTTGAGGACACGCCCAGGAATACCGTCTGGTCCAGCAGCCTTACGCACATTGATCCGACTCAGTGCGGTGTAGACTTCTGAAGAGGTGAGTGTAATGGGTGAGTGGTCGGTTGAGGAAGTTATCCTGATGTAGGGTTCATTATTGTCTCTTTCAAAGCGGGCATAAAAGTCATTAAGCTCGTTCAGGAAGGAGACATTTGTGGCTGTGGGTGTGGAATGGCTGGGTTTGTAGTTGCTGATGGCCTGTATGCCCTGCCACATGCGCCGAGGATCAGAGTTGGAAAAGTGCTCCTCTAGCTTTAGCTTGTAGCAGTGCTTGGCCTTTTTGATGCCACTCTTCAGATTAGCCCTGGAAGTGCTGTAGGCCTGTGCATCCCCTGATCTGAAGGCAGTGTTGCGTGCCTTCAGCAGAAGGCACACCTCCTTGTTCATCCATGGCTTTTGATTTGGGTATGTGGTGATCTGTTTCTGGGTTGTAACACTGTCAATGGTGGTGTTGATGTATTCCAGAACAGAGGAAGTGTAGCTGTTAATGTCTGTGTGAGAGCCACATGTGGCCTGGGAAGCAAACATACTCCAGTCTGTGTGTTGAAACCTGTCCTGGAGTGTGGAGTCTACCCCCGCTGGCCACACTTTGATGGTCCTTACTGATGGCTTCACACGGTTGATGAGGGGTGAGTATCGGGGGGTGAGGAACAAAGAAAGGTGATCTGATTGACCCAGGTGGGGGAGGGGGGTAACAGCATAGGCTTCAGCCATGTTTAAGTATACCTGGTCCAAAGTCTTGTTTCCCCGTGTGTGACAGAAAATGTTTTGATGGAATTTGGGGAGCACTGTCTTTAAGTTTGAGTGATTAAAATCCCCCGCTACAATAAAAGCAGCCTCCGGGTGAGCAGTCTGTTGTTTGCTGATGGCTGCATGAAGTTCATTCATAGCAAGCTTTGCATCAGCATCGGGTGGAATATAAGCAGCGATTATAAAGGTGGAGGTGAACTCCCGTGGCAGATAAAACGGTCTGCATTTGACCATCAGAAATTCCAGGTTAACAGAGCAATGTCTCCCAACGATGACAGAGTTTGTGCACCACGCTTTGTTAATATAAATGCATAATCCTCCGCCTCGGGTCTTACCGGAGTCATCCGCCGCTCTGTCTGCTCGGAATGTCTGATGCTCAGTTAAAGATACAGCGTTGTCTGGTATCCCGCTGTTTAGCCATGTTTCTGTAAAAATCATGACATTACAGT
The DNA here is from genome assembly GCA_903798205.1 of Danio tinwini. Taxonomy (NCBI): domain Eukaryota; kingdom Metazoa; phylum Chordata; class Actinopteri; order Cypriniformes; family Danionidae; genus Danio; species Danio tinwini. Next base: position 9,929,276 of record CAIGQZ010032545.1, read on the forward strand.
TCCATAATCTTTTGCTGTGGTTGATGCGCAGTCTAATCTCATCCATTTTGTTCACCAGGGACCGTACATTGGCGAGGAAGATGCTGGGTAAAGAGAGCCGGTGTGGTGTTAGCTTTAGCTTAGCTCTTAGCCCGCCGCGCTTCCCCCGCCTTTGTTTACGTTCGCATCGCCGTCTCCGAGCACTTCTGCCCGGCCGGACAGAGCGCTCAGCCTCGGGTGTCCTGGCGATCTCTGGGATGAGTCGTAGATTGCTGATAAAACTGTCCGAAATGCACAAACCAATATCCAAGATCTCCTGTCGGGTGTACGATGTAAAGGCATTACTGTTCTGCACGAACAGACCCGAAATGAGCAGGAAAAATACTGCAAAATTGCAGAAACTGGAGAGACGCCGAGCCTCGCGATGTGTACGCGCCACCATCTTGGTCTAAAAATATATCAGAGTGCCACAAGTACTCTACAGACCATTTGAGAAGAACAATCCAATCAGTTTCATCAATACTGAAAGCTCGGTCAGTTTGGTATTAAATCACCAACAAATGAAGATGTAAAGAGGTCCATGATAACTTAGGGTTGATCAAGTATTAGCCATCTTGTAAGACGTTGCATATTTTAATGTTCTAAACTAGGACTGCATAATATATAATTTCAGGATCGATATCACAAATGTGTGTATTCGCAATAGTCACATTGCAGTATCTGCGATATTGATTTGGTATTATAGTTTACCAGCAACGAAGACTGTACAGTGTTATTTCACATTACATTTAATTATTCAATTACAGTATCTGAATATCTGATTACTGTTCAACTCTCCGGAAACCATTAAGCATTGCTTATTACATTATTATTATCTTTGTTTTTGTCCATCAAACCTAATTAATGCTTGCAATTTTCTTTGATTCACTCCGCTACAAAAGTATCGCAGTCAATCTATACAGTATGAATGATTTCATTCAGAATGGAGCAATTCAAGCCATCTGCTAAAAATGTATTCATATTACAATATATATCGCAGAAAAATAAAATATCGCAATGTCAGATTTTTGCAACACCGTGCAGCCCTAATCTAAACAGTATACTGTAAATATATAAAAGCTACCCAGAAATACTTCCTATGACACCATACTTGTGCAGTTTACTAATAGTGAATCTGTAGACAGCTTCGTTCAGAGTCTAGCTTACAGTATACCACAATTACTATTGATTTTAACAGAGAACACATGTAATACGACCTCCGCTTTTTACAAAATGTTTAGTAATTTTGCAAACAATAGTTTCTGTATTGAGATAAGGTATAATTTTTCAAAATTTGCGCTTTGAAACCCATTTTCAAAGGTTTGCAATATTATGCACCTAAACTGCAGCTGTCTTGAAAGGCCAAAACAAAACAGCAGTGTTGCCAGATACTGTATAGCTGACTTTTTCCAGCCCAAAAGCTGTCCAAAACTCGTCCAAACAAACAAAAAATGCACAAAATATTAGAATAATATTTAAATTTATTTAAATTTATTAAATCAAAATTATCCTGGATACTTTAATTATTAATAATTACTGTCATTATTTTTTAACCATACAGCAATCGACACCAGCAATCACAGAACTACAATATAACTGGATCGAAACACTGCACCTCTCTCACCCACACGCTGCACTTAATGTTGTGCAGATTACACTAACTATGTTTTACTTTCGAAATGGGGAAAAAAAAAATTTGTACCATTTGTCGTTTTCTTTTGAACATAATTAGGTGCTGCTTGTCAATCAGACAACGCTACTATGTTTGTTCATGCTGTCAGTTGCGGGAAAAAAAAGATCGCAAAAACCGCTGTAAGTTTAACTGCAGGCGCTGCGTGATGCACGTTCACGCGAAGGGGAGTCAGATTTGTATACAACTTTCTTTCACTTCTTCCTGTGGGTGGGCACACCTGGTTTGTGCTATGCACTGCTCACAACTACCTGAATGGAGTAGGACACAGTAATGTTTTGTTAAAACAGGTGCATATAACATTTACATTTCAAATTTTGTCAACCTGCCTATGCTTTTTTTACCCACACATCTAATTTAAAACCTGCCAATTGGGCGAGAAATTACCCAATCTGCCAACACTGAAAAACAGTGAGGCTTGTCCGAAATCGTATACTTCCATATTATACAGTATGCTAAAATCAGTTTGTGAGCCGAGTAGTATGTCCGAATTCATAGAATTAAAAAAAACAGTATGCTAGAACTACCTGGATTACCTACTACTTCCTGCGAGATTCTGAAGTGTGTATCCGATGCACGCTATGCTATCCCATGATGCACCGTGAGAGAATTCATTAATGGGAGTGAAGCGATGCAACTGGCGCGGGCAGGTCACGTGACCATGACAAATTGACAGATGTATTACGTCAGAGTTCCATACATGCTACAGATATTCATACTGCTTAGAAATGTATGGTAGAGTAGTACATTTAAATTCCAATGCAGCACCTACTGAGTAGTAGGTGATTTCGAACGCAGCCAGAGTCTAACATGTTGCATCCAAAAAGACCCATTGTTAATAGCACTGAAATTTAAAAACTCAAATAAATCTGACCGCTGAACTCATAAGAAACACTAATAAATGTGATTTCACCTTTATGTCATTGCAAACTCTCTTCATAGAACATGAAATAAGTTAAGTGATGTTATTTCTTGGGAGGAATAAAAATCAGAATTTCTTTTGCTTTCTGCTGAACAAAGAAAGTCATACAACTTTAGAAAGACATGAAGAAGAGTACATGATGACAGAGTTATCTTTCAGAACTAACCTTTTATTAACCATCTTTTTAACATTCTTTACACCACCCTGACAAGCTGTTCATAATGGATTTAATGTTAAGATGAAATTAAATCAGCAGTTGTTTTCTTCAATAACGTCAAGTGCTTCTGAAGGGAATGTAAAACTTTTGAAAATGCAAAGTTTTACTGGAAAGTCCAATAATAACATTTAAAGTCATTCAAGTAAATGCCTGCATGGAGGAATTGTTCACAATAGGACCTGTTGTATAAAATACACCTGAAAAAAAGACAGGGTGAAATTTCATTTCATACAAACTTCAACTGTTTCAGAGAGGCCCAGATGTCTTTATCGTTCCATCAACTTTATGTAGCACATGTTTGTTCTTCAGCAGTGCAGAGGTGGTTTGACGGAACGTGGCTCTTCTGTCTCAGCGACTGTTTGTTTCACAATGACACACCCGCCCGCAAACACATCAACACACAGATCACATCCTTGTCATCGCAGCCTCCCCGTAAGCATGAGAGCATCTAATCGCAAAGGGACCTTAGATCAGTGGCCGTCAGACAGTCGCCGGCTTATTACAAGCCATTCATCACCCACATCTCGGTTTTGAGCTCCTCTGCTCCTTGGGGAACAGCTTTTTTACGGCCCTTTGTTTACCCATCAATCTGTTCATGCTTTTCTTTTCCATCCTCTTCATCACGTCTTTCCCTGACGTCCATATCACTAGGCCCTTAAACCGCTCAAAAACCCATATACATGCCAGCAGGTTCCTTTGTTGGTTTTGGATGTTAAACCACAAAACGGATCCAATGCAATTACATCATGTCTTAATTGCTCTTACGGGGACAGGAATGTCCTTGTGGAATTTAGAAAACAGTTGTAAGCAACACTGGTGGCCAATTATTGAACTGCAGCCAACATATTGCTACTCAAGCTTGCATTTGTGCATAAATAAAAATAATGCATTAAAGACATTAAAGAGGTTTGAATTATCTCATTTACTTTCGTTCTTTATCAGAGGTTGTCACAGCAGAATGAATAGCAATTGCTTGAAATATTTTTGCAGCAACATACCAAGTTTCACTTGGCAGCCATCTTTGTGTTATTTGGGTTCACCAATGAAATGTAACCACAACTCTATGATACATTTTGTATCTAAACATTCAAATCATGACAAAAATTATTATAATTTTTTTTATAATTCAGGCTAACACACTTGAAAGGAACAAATTCTCAACCCTAACCAAATCATATGGCAGTTTGTAGAGGACACGATGGCATTCTGTCAAACTATGTAACTTCCATAAGAATCAATAACTTGCTTGTTAAATAATATCATGCTCTGAACATTTCAGTGTCCATTTGTGCTGATCTTTGGGGATATTCCTAATTATTTGTGGCAAATCTCATCGCAAAATGACAGTGACTTTTTTATTAATATTATTATTATTTTTTGGCTTTTACTATGGTTGCCATCATGTGATTTGCGTGTGAATGGTGGAGGCGGGAATTCATCCAAAACATAGGTCTCAAAACTCGATTTCTGGAGGGCCACAGCTCTGCACAGTTTTGCTCCAACCCTAATCAAAAACAGCAGTTCCAAATTATCAAGGTGTTCAAGACTACTAGAGACTATTAAGCAGAGTTAGAAGATGTGAGGGATGGGATGTGTCCTCTCCCCACTGCTCTTCTCCCTGTACACAAACGACTGCACTGCAAAAGACCCCTCCATTAAGCTCTTGAAGTTTGCGGATGACACTACTGTTATCGGCCTCATCCGGAACAGTGACGAGTCTGCATACAGACAGGAGGTGGAGCGGCTGGCTTTATGGTGCAGATCCAACAACCTGGAGCTGAACACGCTCAAAACAGTGGAGATGATAGTGGACTTTAGGAGAAACCCCCCTGCACTCACCCCACTCACCATCATGAACAGCACTGTGGCTGCAGTAGAGTCATTCAGGTTCCTGGGCACCACCATCTCTCGAGATCTGAAGTGGGACATTCACATAGACTCCATTGTAAAGAAAGCCCAGCAGAGACTGTACTTCCTTCGTCAGCTGAGAAAGTTCAACCTGCCACAGGAGCTGCTCGTACAGTTCTACTCAGCTGTCATCCAATCCATCCTCTGCACTTCAATCACCGTCTGGTTCAGCTCAGCTGCCAAAACCGACCTCCGTAGACTACAGCGAATAGTCCGGACTGCTGAACGAATCACTGGCACTACACTTCCTACACTTCAAGAACTGTACTCTTCCAGAGTGAGTAAAAGGGCTCGTAAAATCACTCTGGACGCCTCACACCCAGCACACTACCTGTTCGAACTGTTACCGTCTGGTCGGCGCTACAGAGCACCAAGCACAAAAACAGATAGACACAGGAAAAGTTTCTTTCCTCAGGCCATCTACCTCATGAACAGTTAAATATTCCCCTACTGTGCAATAAACGTGCAATACTTTCTCATACGCACTTGTACACAGCACCTTATAACCTGTATATTTACAACATATCTGTACATACAATTCAACATCCAGATCTTTTTGACTAACTGCATCTCTGTTTAATGTTTATTGCCTTTTCTTTTCTTGTATTTAATTTTGTGTTGTCACTCGTCACTTTATGTACACTGAAAGCTTCTGTTGCCAAAACAAATTCCTTGTGTGTGTGAAGCACACTTGGCAATAAAACTGATTCTGATTCTGA
>CAIGQZ010032545.1:9956282-9974058 GCA_903798205.1 Danio tinwini
TATATATATATATATATATATATATATATATATAAACTACTCCAATGTATTTTCCTCATAAAGTGTTTTTCAAATAACCTCTGGATTTCCAATAATGAAATGGCAATCATAATTTTTGTCAACTCAGCACTTGAGTCAATGTATATTTAGGTACAATATACAAGGCAAACAGTTCTAATGATAAATGTAAAAAAATATATGCCATTTTACAATATAGTTACAGTACCATGTGACAAACCGTGTGGGAGAAATACAACATAATTCTACAGCATAACACATTCTCTTCACCTATGCAGCACGATACGTGAGATGTCAATTGTTGTTGTAATGTAGTATTAGTACAGGTAAATTACAAATCAAGTACAGTACAATGCCAGTCAAGTTTAGAGTAGACATTTTAAAAGAAGTCAGAAAGCCTAAAACCGACTAACACGCTGCGGCATTCTTTCTTAGCTCATGCATGAACAATTAGTTATTTGTTTGTTTTATTAGGAAGACAAAACCTTCCGATGTTTTCATTTTTAACACTTTATTACACGCCCAGCCCTCAAATTCAGCTGGCTGACTTAAAAAAAAGAACCTGTGCTTTGCTCACAAGAAAGCATTACAAAACTATTGAAAACATACTGTGACATTAAATAGCCATAGAAGTCTGCATCCAAAAAAGACCATTCACAAATACAATTGGGCAAGAGGTATTCCAATAAACGAATAAATAAATAAATTAAATAATAAAAGGCATTCTGACAATAGAATTAAATGTATTGTAAATAAATGTAAATGAAAAAGCAATATAACATTTTCTAGCCTGAGAAATAGTGAATGTAATGGCTTCTTGATAACCATGGCAAAGTTAAGCTGAAACATACAGGTCAAAAGTTTGCAAAGATTAAGATTTGGTAATGTTTTTGATAGAAGTCTTTTCAGATAGAATTTATTTGGTAAAAATAATATAAAAACAGCAATGGGTTGTATTATTAACTGTAAAAAATGCTTTATCCACACAATTCCTTCATGTTGTCCCAAAATAAATTAATTATGTTAACTTAATTGTTTTGGATTAAACATAAATTCAATCAATGATTAGGTTGTCCCCAAAAAAACTCAAGAATTGTGTTGATTTATCTCATTTTAAGTAAATAGTTAGAACAGGCAGCAAAAATCTTTTTTGAGCATTACATAAAATCTTCTCAGTGTGAATATGTTTAATTTAATATTTAATTTATTTAATTGATCCAAAGCTGAATTTTCTCTTTCCATTGCATTTAATGTATTCCACTGCATTCCATTGCATTGATGAATAACTTTATTAATGGTACTTCTAATATATCACTTATTCCACATAAAAAAAAATATCTTAAAGATCATGTAATTACTGCTGAAAATTCACCACTGAATCACAGGAATAAATTCAAAATGAAATCATACCTGTATTTACTGAAAAACTCTTAAATGATTTAAAGTACTATTGTTTCCATTGTATTATTAACCAAATGGGGTATATGCACACAGACTATTAATTTCAGCCAACCTGCTAGCCAGACTTTCCATTTTAAAACTGCCCTGTTTAAGGTCAAATTTCTTTAAAAATCAGTGATCGTCACTGCCTGAAAGATATATGATATAAAGTGGGTCTCAGATCGGACAAGCAGCACTGCATTAACCCTTATGTATTGTTTAAACTGACTACCCTTTTGTTATGTTCATGCCAGTTTTTGCCCCATTGACTTTTGACTTTGACTTTTGACTGCAAAGCCTTGACACCAAATAATCATGCATTCTTGATTGTTAGTGTTTTTTCCTGTTGGGAATAGATAAAACGTTTCATCTTTACTGTTGATCATCAGTTGACACCATTAACCCTTTAGACAGACCTGTGCAAAAAAGGTTTCTGGCTTTTATATGGAGTTCTGTGGAGTAAAACAGGAGACTTTAGTGTGCGTGCATAAGTACACTTATAATGTTTACTATGCTCTGAAAGCTGAGCTGTTCATTCTTTATTTTCTCAAACATATCAACATAAGTGTGCAAAGGTCTCTCTCACACTCTCACACACAAAATACTTCATATGACCATATAATTTTTATCCAGAAACTAAGCTTTTTTTGCACTGCAACTAATGATCAACAGTAAACATTTGTAGATTTACCTGTTCCCAACAGGAAAACCACCAACAATCAAGAATGCATGATTATTTGGTGTCATGGATTTGCAATCAAAAAATGTTGTTATAATGGAAGTCAATGGGGCAAAAACAGCAAAGAACATAATGATAGTGAATTTGCCCAGAGTGTATTGTTGTTTCCTAAAGTATGTCAAAATAAGATTTGTCACCAAAGATCATTCTATTTGCTGAAACACAAAGAATGTTGTGGCCAAATCAAGACTCAAAATCAACGCAAAGTGGATGAAAACATTCCAAACAGCACATAAGGGTTAAATTCCATTTCCCCCCGCAGTTTATTTTACCCCAGTATTTTCAATGGAGTTTTTGCGCTCACCTGCTCATCCTGACAGCTCTAGTGGTTAAACGGTCTTTCATCTCGTTTTACACTTAAGCAACTAAATGAAGGATTAAGTCTATTTAACTGATTGTATTGTAATTACTGTCCATTACAATATTGATGATGTAAAAGTAACTTTATGAAATTTAAAATAGTCACATTAAGCTTTCACCGGAAGTTTATCATTGGCTGAAAAACACCAGCTGTGCATTGTGCAGCCTTTGTACTGTAAGTAGAAGAAGCTTTTTTTCAGAAATATCTTAAAAATTGTCACCTTTCTAAACTTCTGACCAGTTTCCAAAACACTTTTTAATAAGGTCAATATTCTTGGTATGTTGGCAAGATGATTGCAAAAAATCATGCAAAATACAGAGTATTTGTTTTAATGATACTAGCTTTGTCTGAACTACAGTACAATTACAAAAGGCCCACATTAAAATGGAAAAGTCATGTCTTAAAATAAAGAAAAACAGGAGATAAACATTCTGCAAGATCACAGAATCGTGTAAACAGTTGTCATATTATTGCATTGTTCGTGTGACACGTTCAGTCTAATAAGAGTAATTAACCAAGCTTCTCAAAACATCTTGTGACAGAGTCATTTGGGTAAACAAAGAGTAAACTAATTATCACAGTGAGTGACAGATGCGTACTCTCGCACAAAGACAACATTTAGATGGAGAGTCCAGCAATATCAGGCAGGGTCTGCACTAGGGGTGGTTGTTGCTGGTGTAATTTTATGGAAGGAATGAGCCAAACAAAATCCAATTTACCCTGGTAAAATTGCTCTGAGCCAAAGATAGAAGGGTAATAGTGAAAAGGGGAAAGAGGTTTACCTCATTTGTCACTGTACTGTCCAATCACAACACTTCACAAGATGGCCGAATAGCCACACTGTTCCAGTCCGCGCCTCGGAGGAAATGCACAAACAACATAAAACTTCACCCTTTTCGCCCAAGGTTGATTGAATAACATTTCTGTTATCATTCAGTGGGGAGATAGTATGAAATGTTGCTGAGCTGATTCTTGCCACACTACACTGTATATTCAAGGCAATATTGACCCTGCGTTGGTGGAAAGGAGACCGGGATAAGCAAATATTTTAGAAGTGCAGAAGAAAAGAACTGAAATGAAGGGCTCGCAATTCTGCTTCGAGCAACTTTTTGCAAAGCATGGTGCTTCTATCAGTAAAAACAAAAATGGGAAAGAGATACAATGTGAAAAATTACTTCCATACACTGTATTTTTGTATTGTTTTTTAGTAAAAAAAAAAAGAAACATATATTTAAAGCAAAATTATGCATCATCTTAGTATTTGGTTTTAAGCAACATCTTAATTTAAAGGGTTAGTTCACTCAAAATGTCATCATTTACTCACCTTTTAGTTGTTCACAAATGAAGATAATTGCAATGTTGGAAACCTGTAATCACTGACATCCACAGTAAAAAAAATAATATAATAAAAGTCAATGGTCACAGGTTTCCAACATTCTTCAAAATATCTTCTTTTGTGTTCAACAGAACAAACATTTAAAAACTCAAACTGGTTTGAAACAATAGTGAAGTCAAAGGTAAATAAATGATAAGAGAATTTTCAGTGTACTACCCCTTTAAGTGTTTTCTGATTTTAAACAAACCTCACAATAAAACAAATTAACTAACAGTTAACTTAACTGTCACTTCCCTTTTTGTTAAAATTTATTTAACTTCAGTGGTTGTAATTTATGACTGCTTTGAAATATACTGTAGTCTAATAATTAGTCTATTTTTAAAGATATTCCAAAAACTGTTGAATGTTTACTGTAAAGTAACGTGTTGTCCTAAACATTTTTTATGTTTTACATTAAATATGTATTTTACAACATATTTTGAATCTAAAATTGGTATTTAAGTCAATAGTTTATATCTAACCAACTAATTTTTTCTCCTGTCACAAGGTAATTCTGTCAGAGTATTGCTACTATCACAAAGCAGTCACCAAATATGTAACCTTGACTACCAGGACTTTCCAGCATGTAATGTCAAGATCACTAGTAAATTTCACAATATAAAATTGACAGCAATCACTGGAATACAATGTCCAGTTTCTTTGAAATGCTTTTCAAATAAATGATACCTAATTTGTGAAGAAAAAAAAAAAAGATATGTTAACAAAAACACTTGTTAAATAAAACAAATAAATAACACAAAAGCATCATGATGAAGGAACACTGACTGTTAAAAGAATAATAGATCTACAGTATGATTCAAGTGAAAAAAAGATAATTGAAAAATTATTTCTAGCATAGATTGGTCTGCTTTTAGAGAATCGTTTTAATGAAATGAGGCAAAACTTTTTTTTCCCAATGTAGACATTGACTAAAAAGGTTTATGAGTCTTGCACCATGTCTAAATCTCTACGTCTAAAGGCTGGTTATTACTTCTGCATCAAGTGATTGGCGTGACTCATGGCGCATGCCGTGCAGTGCATTTATACTTCTGCATGCTATTTGTGTTGCTCTGCAATAACACTTTTAAAACGCTAGCTGGCAGTGAGGTTTTTATGTTCCTCTGTGTCGAGTTTTTTCCCTGGTGTTTTTTTTTTTTACTCTAATGTACAAGTAGCTAAACCTCACTCATTCTGAGGCAGGAACCAGTTGACATGCAACACTTTTAATCATAAGGTAAACACAAAACAAAAGTTTCCATCTGGAGTTCCTTCTCGGGACTTGGCACTTGTAAACACTCGCTCCAACAGGTTTGCGCGGTTTCTCACCAATACCAAGCCGACCAATCACAGAGCTTGCGTTACGTGTCATTGCGAAGTTTAGTTAAATTTTTTTGAGAGGTGCACATTAGCCACGGCGAGGGGTATGAGACTGTGCGAAGACTGTGCTGGATCACACCAGTACACTTGACGTAGAACTATAAATCAGCCTTAACACACACACACACACACACACGCTAATCACAGACATTTTGGCTAATATTGATATACAGATAGTCAATAAAGTCAATAAATAAGTAAAAAAATTGAGCCTGAATACTAAAACCAAAAACAAACAAAAATACAGTGGACCACTGATTTTACTTTAACACCTTAACTTAAGAAGATATGGAACAAAAATAACAAATCCAAGAACAAAGATCTTTCCTTTTCCAAAATCATTTATGAACTGCAAATGTGAAGTTCACTTCTTTCTTGGTAAAAAAATTCCTAAAGTACCAACATCTTGCCTTTCTCTAGCGTAAACTCTTCTAAAGTGTGGAATGGCTGCGTGTGATTTGAAATAATCCATAATTAATTGCCCTGTAATGATAACATTAATACCAATATGGCTGTTGATGTATCGTGCATCACTAACATGTATATATAGAAAGTCTTTATTGTGTGAATATTTGATGTCAGAATGCCAAAACTGTCAGAGATGCCTCAGATGTGTGTGAATTCTTGTTTGTGTTCTTGATCCTGTACTGCCTCAAAATGCACTTTTAAATAAGTCAGATGAATAAATAAAGATCTCTCAGGTAAGAGCGAATAAATAATTCAGGAATCAGAATAAATAAATAGATAAATAAACATATGCTTGTGCCTTTAGCTACGCTTTAAAAAGTCTTCATTGACTGGCACCTTGTGTAGTCCAGAGGCTTATACTTCTAATGATAAGCCATTCCTTCTGATTGGCCGTTACCACAATGCGAACGCACTCGATATCAAACGCTATCTTGTGGTCCACATCGTGAACCTCAATGTTTCCATTTTTGAACTCCCCTAAAGTGATATAGGAGGAGCACTGCCTTCCCTTTTTGGTTCCTACTAATTTCTCTCCTACTTCCAAAGCGCCGTGATGTAGAATATCATTCTGGCGATCATCGGTTCCTGTGATGATCTTGATTTTACTGATTTTTGTCGCTTTGTTGAATACTATAACGTAAAAGTCCCCGGTGGATGGTGCCTTGCCCCAAAAGTACTCATCCACGCTACTGTACGCTTTGGCAGCATCATAGCTCTCAAATACATTTATGTTTGTGTACAAACTAGCAGGTGGGTTGTCTGGGATATCAAGAGAGTCTTCCTCGAAGTCATCATCCTTGAGTTTGTTTTCTGCCCCCTTATACGAGGAATAATAGCCCATGTGTTGGAAAAGCGAAGGCTTGAAGCGAATCGCATCCTTTTGGGCCAAGAGGCCTCGGAAATGGATAAGTAGCCAATCGCAAGGCATCTCCTGATAAAACATGAGCAGAAAATGAGCAAGTCTTGGAAGATCTCGCGAATGGTACAGCTTTCCTATGTATCCCAGTTTGGAGAACTCCAGCATCACCCAGTATGAACCCTCTCGGGACGCCACCACTTTCTTAAGGGCGGTGAGGAAGTTTCGCGAGCAGCGCACATCATCCTCCAGCATCATGTAAAAGTCGGATAGATTGGTGCAGAAGTTGAGCAGAAAGGCGTAATCTACGTTTTGTTTGGACCTGAAGCGAACTCTATCCTCGGGATCATTGTAATTTCTCTTTAAACCATCCAGGGATGGGTAGTACTCCTCAGGGGCATGGATTACAAGCAGCCGTCCTGCAATGATATGGTGGCCGAACTTTCTGGAGATTTCTTGAACTAGGCTCTCACACCATGCAAGGTCGAAGTCTGCCAGGTGGACAACAACAATGATCTCTTTGAGCTCCTCGTAGCTTGACTGGTCGAAAATAGACTTAATAGTCTCCAACAGGTAATTTCCTCGTTTTCTTTTCACAGATGACAATCCAATGGTGAGATACTCTGCAAAAGAGCACAGAAAATCATTGAGCAAGCAAATGCTATTGATTTGACACTTATTGTTAATAAGGTAAATACAATTCAGTACAAACATAAACAAATCTTTAAATCAGTTTAAAAAGCAAGCCCTAGCAGAAAAAGTTTCAATTAAAGGTAAATCAAGGTAAAAAAAAAAAAAATTGATTTAAGAATGTTTAATGTACCAGAAAAAAGACATAAATACTGAAGAAGATTTATTTTTTTTTTGCTTATACTTCTCTTTGAACATTTTTTCCCAGTGAAAATTAAAAAAAATATTCTAACAACAAGATGCATAACCTATATATATATCATTTATATTCATAAAATGGTAATGCGATAAATGTATTCATTTTCTCGTTCAAGTCAATGTATCAGATTTGCATCAGAAGAGACAATTAACTAAATGTACTTGAGATGTGCAAAAAAGTAAAAATAATTATACAGTCCATATACACTGACCAGCCACTTTATTAGGTACATCTGTCCAACAACTCGTTAACGCAAATTTCTAATCAGCCAATCACATGGCAGCAACTCAATTCATTTAGACATGTAGACATGGTCAAAATGATCTGTAGCAGATCAAACCCAGCATCAGAAAAGGGAAGAAAGGTGATTTAAGTGACTTTGACTTGTGGCATGGTTGTCGGCGTCAGACGGGCTGGTCTGAGTATTCCAGAAACTGCTGATCTACTGGTATTTTCACACAAAACCATCTCTAGGGTTTACAGAGAATCGTCAGCAAAATAAAAAATATCCAGTGAGCAACAGTTCTGTGGGAGCAAATGCCTTGTTGATGCCAGAGGTTGGAGGAGAACGGCAAGACTCATTCGCGCTGATAGAACAATAACTCAAATAACCAGTGTTTACAAGCAAGGTATGCAGAAGAGCATCTCTGAATGCACAACACATTGAACCTTGAGGTGGATAGACTACAGCAGCAGAAGACCACATCGGGTGCCACTCCTGGCAGCTAAGAACAGGAAACCGAGGCTACAATTCGCACAGGTTCACTAAAATTGGACAATAGAAGATTGCAAAAACATTGCCTGGTCTGATGAGTCTCGATTTCTGCTGCAACATTTGCATGGTAGGGTCAGAATTTGGCATCAACAACATGAAAGCATGGATCCATCCTGCCTTGTATCAACAGTTCAGGCTGGAGGTGGTGGTGTAATGGTGTGGGGGATATTTTCTTGGCACATTTTGGGCTCATTAGTACATTAGTGTCAATGCCACAGCCTACCTAAATATATTGTTGTTGACCATATCCATCCCTTTATGACCACAGTGTAACTATCTTCTGATGGCGACGTCGTGCAGGATAACGCACCATGTCATAAAGCGCAAATCATCTCAGACTAGCTTCTTGAACATGACAATGAGTTCACTGAACACAAATGGCCTCCACAGTCACCAGATCTCAATCCAATAGAGCATCTTTGGAATGTGGTGGAACGGGAGATTTGCATCATGGATGTGCAGCCAACAAATCTGCAGCAACTGCATAATGCTATCATGTCAATATGGACCAAAATCTCTGAGGAATATTTCCAGTACCTTGTTGATTCTATGCCACAAAAGATTAAGGCAGTTCTGAAGGCAAAAAAAGTGGGTCCAACCCGGTACTAGTAAGGTGTACCTAATAAATTGGCCGGTCAGTGTAAGTAAAAAAAGTGTCTGCATCACATTATATTTACAAAGATTTGTTTAAAAATACATGCACATTACATGTACAGTAGTTAAGTGTCTACCGTGATGTTTCAAATAGCATTTGTGAAAAAAAACCCCTCAAAATATAGGATAAATTATGTTCCATCAGACATGAGCCATGATGACTTATTCTCACCTGTGCTTATCAAAATATCTAAAAATAATTAGTGATGATAAATACTGCAATCTTTGAATAGTGTTCAAAAGCTAGATCAAAAAACATATTTTTTTGCAGCTGTATTTTCTACTGCTTGTTTAGAAATCGTTGACAGCGTATGTGGCTAATATCAAAATATTAAAAGCAATAGCACTCTTACTCTTTCTGGGTAAAGGTGTTCCTGCGAGGTACCGATAAGTTACATTGATTGTTCCAGAAAAATTGGTAATATCTTTAAAGGTATGAACATATCTCTCTGAATTCAGCGGATGCATTGAGGTCTCTCGCAACTGACGTTTATCTTCCTCCTGAAACACATGACATTCAAGACAGACAGATCGCAGCATTAGTTTTGAGCCTCAAAGCTAGAAAGAGTTTTCTAATACAGGATTATATGTACATGAGATGCTAAGACTCCTCTTGCATCTTTAAGTATAAGTGCTGCAGGTCATTATTTTTAGATTTGCCAATTTTCCTGCACACTCTTGTATAATCTCATTAAATCTAAATGACGGCCTTTGAATAATTAATTGTACACACAATATTACTCACACAACTTATCTAGTATTAAAAGATAGCATCGTTAATATACCTCAATGTCTTTTTAACCACACATGAACTGTTCACACTTTTTCTGTCTGTGATGGTGTTTGTATTTCAATTAAATGGGGGTTATTTAGAAAAGTGACTCAGTCAAAACGGGTACAACTGTTGAATAATTCAACCGACAAACACACGCGACATGTTATGATCACAAAGTTTTGATCATAAAGTTGGCCTCATGAATAATAAATGTGTCTCTCGCATTTGGACTGCCTCTACATCATGCAATTTTAAATAGGCTGCATCGTGAGCTCCGATAATTATACATGCGCAACACATCACCGGCAGCCTTACACGCAACATTTGGTAATTAAAGCATATAAACAAAATAACTTTTCAGCACTGAGATAATTAATGCTAACTCGCATGCAAACAGCAGTAGTCAAGTTGTTGTGAAGCCCACTATTGTCTTGTTATCTGCTCCAGTGATGTTGTAAATAAATTGACCTTTGTAATTTACCTGCTGGATTGCAACAGGTAAACACACTCACCAGCACGTAGCCGTCCTCGATGTAGAGGTTTATGAAGAGCAGGAAGGTAATGAGAGCCACCAGAAAAGGAATGGTGGACCGTTTTCGGAAACACCTCATCTTATCCAGGTACTTTAACACCAGTCTCATGATGGAAAAAATTCTGGTGTGATCTGGCAGAGAAAACAGAGAAAAATACTGCATCAGGATTTATCATTAGTGGTAAGTTTGACAGATGATGGGCTGAGCATGGATCCCATTATGCTTTTTTGAGCTCAATATAATTGTGACATACAAAAAAAAAAAAAAAAGTTACTGCGGTAATAGAAGTGGAGTCAAAGTTGTGCAACTGAAATGAGAAACTAGCTAAACTCCTCAATTTGATTTGATGCAGAGCTGCAACTTCAAATTGAATGCAAGGAATAAATAAGCATACTGTAACTATCCTTATGAAATGGAAGCACAAGTGCAAAAACAGTTTAAAAGGCAGGATGGATAGTAGCATGGATTGACTGTTTTCAACCAGAAAATTAAGTCAAAATACAGTTTAAAAAGCTAGGATGATGGATGAATGGATGGATCAACTGATTTGAACTAGGAAGTTAAATCACAAAAGTACAGTTGAGTGGGTGTATGGATGAATTAACTGACTTTAACTAAAACTTCAAGTCAAAAGCAGAACGAAAGATATTGATTGATCTTCATTCATTCATTTTTGTTTCGTCTTAATCCCTTTATTAATCTGGGGTCGCCACAGCACAATGAACAGCTAACTTATCCAGCATATGTTTTTTACGCAATAGATGCCCTTCCAGCTACAACCCATCACTGGAAAACATCCACACTCATTTACACACACATACACTGCGGTCAATTTTAGCATACCCAATTCACCTGTACCACATGTCTTTGGACTGTGGAGGAAGGAGTACTCAGAGGAAACCCACGCAAACACGGGGAGAACATACAAACTCCACACAGAAATGACAACTAACCCAGCCGAGGCTCTAACCAGTTCTTGCTGTGAGGCGAACGTGCTACCCACTGCGCCACCCTGTCACTTTGATTGATCTTTAATGAGAAAATCAAGTCAAAAGTAAAACAAAAGAGCAGTTTAAATGGATGGATGGATGGATAAATAGACATTAAGCAAATCAAAGGCAGTGGATTGACTGTTTTTAACCAGACAATTAAGTCAAAAGTATAGTTTAAAAAGCTTAAATGTGTGTTCAACTAAAACTTCAAGTCAAAAGCAGAACAAAAACTGTCTAAATCGGCTGGATTAATTGATAGATTGACTGACTTTAACTGGCAAATTAAGTCAAAAGTATAGTTTAAAAAGCCTGAATGGGTGAATGGATCAACTGAACTAAAACTTAAAGTCAAAACCAGAACAAAAACTTAAAAGGCAGGATGAATAGATTGATTGACTGATTTTAATTAGGAAATTACGTCACATAAGTACAAAAGTAAAAAATGTCTAAAAGGCTGTATGAATAAATAGATTGACTGATCTTAACTAGGAAATTAAAGGTGCAGTAAGTTTGACACCCAGTGGTTGAACTATGTATTGCACTCCTGGATCAAAATAAACGCAAGCGCGGGTTGCCAGATTGAGGACAGGAGCGAGTGATTTAAGCCGTGTTCTAAATAAAAGCAACAGCACCAGATAGAAGGAATATTTTCCATATTAAAATGAGTTTTTGTCAAAACCATCACCTCGAATTGATATATTACAAATGACTTCTATTTCTCACAGTTGAACAACAGAAACCTATGACAGTGATTATCTCAGGTAAACCGCATGTGCTTTATTTAGTGCTAAATGCTAACAATGTGAGTTTGAATGCCATTTTACATGACATTTTTTTGCCATTTACTGATAAAAGCAGCAGTTAGTTCACCTCAGATCTTGAAAATAAAATAAACCGTTTGAAATTAAACTCATATCAGTGATTCAGCATCTACATTCAATAATGTTAAAGAGGGCTAATGTGTATTAAATAGATTATAAACCCTACCATTTTGTAAGTGAGTGCATATTCTGTGCTTCTGAATGGCTGTATTTAAATTTCTGTCGTGTTTCGTCTGGTGCAAACAGCCAAATTGCTCATCACTGCGTATCTCGTCATGAAGCATGTTGTTAGGACACGCGGTTACAATTTAACCTGCTCACCTAATGTTTACGTTTGTAATCATTATATTATTTGCTAATAATAAGCTCATGTGGAACTGAATCTGTCTCATTTTGCAGTCTACTGTCCACCGGAGGTTGCATTTCGGTCACGGATGCATGCTTTCATGAGTCTCTCTGAATAAATGAATGAAATACACTGATTTCCACCAAGGCAACCCGGAGTGCTGAAATATAATTGGCTAAACTGGCATTGGGCGGGTTAAAAGAACATAAACATAGACATCGTTCCAGCACGGAAAATACATTTTCAAAGCAAAACATCTGACTTCAGCATTGTTTTTCAGATAAACAGGTATGTTTACTGAGCATGTTTCTTAAATATCTGCACACATATCATGGTATTTTTATGCTTTAGAAGATTTAAAAACTTACATACAGCACCTTTAAGTCATAAAAGTACAGTTGTATGGGTGAATTAACTGACTTAACTAAAACTTCAAATCAAAATCAGAACAAAACTTATTGATTGATCTTTAATAAGAAAATAGAGTAAAAAGTAAATCAAATGCAGTTTAGACAGATAGATAAATGTTAGATGGATAAACAGACATTAAGTGTATCAAAAGCAGTGGATTGAGTCAAAAGTATAGTTTAAAAAGCTTGAATTGGTAGAATTATCAAGTGATTTGAACTAATACTTCAAGTCAAAAGCAGAACAAAAACAGTTTAAAATGGCTGGATAAATGGATAGATTGAATAAGTTTAACTAGAAAATAAATTAAAAAGTAGTTTGACAAGCTTAGATGGACTGATTGATTGATTGAATTTTAAAAAGAAATTTATTAAATCAAGTAAAAGTAAAACAAAAGCAGTTTAGATGGATAGATAGATGGATAAACAGAACATATCAAAAGCAGTGGATTGACTGTTTTTAAACATAAAATTAAGTCAAAAGTATAGTTTAAAAAGCTTGAATGGGTGGATGGACCTGACTTCAGGTTAACCGTAGAACAACGTTTAAAAATGGCTGGATAAATGGATAAATTGAATAAGTTTAACTAGAAAATAAATTAAAAAGTAGTTTGACAAGCTTGGATGGATTGATTGATTGATTGATTGATTGATTGGCTGATTGATTGATTGATTGATTTTAATGAGAAAATCTAGTCAAAAGTAAAACAAAAGACAATAAACAGACATTAAGTGAATCAAAAGCCGTGGATTGACTGTTTTTCACCGATTTTAATTAAGTACTGTTTAAAAAGCTTGAATTGATTGATTGGCTGACTGACTGATTGATTGATTGATTGATTGATTGATTGATTGATTGATTGATTGATTGATTGATTGATTGATTGATTGATTGATTGATTGATTGATTGATTGATTGATCGATCGACTGATTGATTGACTGACTGATTGATTGATTGATTGATTGATTGATTGACTGACTGATTGATTGATAGATTGATTGACTGACTGATTGATTGATAGATTGATTGATTGATTAGAAATCACCACAAAATAAAGCTGTTTTGATGGATGGATGGATGGATGGATGGATGGATGGATGGATGGATGGATGGATGGATGGATACAAAAACAGACATAAAGGGAAGCCAAAGCACAAAGCATAACAAAACAGACAGAAATGATCACATCTTAATTCAGGACAAACTGCCATCAATTTCTGGCTGTGCGGGGCAATCAGAGATTAATTTCTTTTAGTATACGAGACAGGGCATTCATTTTAAGTTCACACTAAAAATAAGTGGCAGCTTTGTGTGCCTCTAAGCCCAGTAATTAACCCAACAATGATGTAGGTATAATACAAACTTGAGCTGAAGAACATGCTGTGAGGTTAATATCCCGACCCTACCCACCAGGCATTAGCAAAGTATGTGCTCTGTGCCCAAGTCCTTTTACTTCACCCTTTCACTGCGTCAAGTACAAAGTATGGTTCTTAAGAGCTATACTGCAAAATGGCATTTCAATTTCAGCTATCTTCATCTGATGATGAAAAGCTGGAGTGACTGAAGAAAAAAACAAAACAGTTCAGCTATGTGCATGTAATAGGCCCCAGGCGCACTTTTATTTCTAACCTCAAATTACACAGAGTATTCCAAGAATAGAAAGAAGCTTACGTTTATCAGGCTTTTTGATGGCTCCAGCTAAGTACCTTAGACCACTAATGGAATAACTTTACAGCAGATTCCATGATCAAATGTGTATTGATTCTGTCCACCTCCAACATGTTTCAACTGGGAATTGTCAAGCCAATACTCTACATGTACTTCTTGCTTTGACTTATAAAGTAGTGAATACATTAAGGTTTTATTTAAAAGTTTGGGAAATTAATACTGATATTCAGCAAGACTGCTTTAAAATAACAATGAGAGAATATATTTTAGCACTGCTACAAAAAAAATAGATATTCATTTAAGAAAAAATTAAATAATAAAGGTACTTTAGGTGATTGTCTTCAGAAACATTTTTTGTTGTGCTGGTTGAAATTCTCTTTACATTCCAATAGTAATTAATAAAGTAAATGATCTAAATGTGTTTATATGTGTTTTTATATCCTGGGTAAAGCATAAGACCAAAAAATGTTCTTCTAATAAAAATTTGTCAGGCTGACAATTCCCATAATTCTGATAAGTAGCCCAAACTGTCTGTCAACAAATGTAGATTTGTACATCTGCGCACCCCGTTCACGCAGACAGATCTGCCATTTGCACATGCATGTCCACATGAGAGAGTGACAGCGGTAAAAACAAATGCTGAATCAAAACTTTTTACATTTCTGAATCAATATTGGAGTTACTTTTGCATGTTGGAGGAAGGACGGCTGAAGGATCTTCCTCCTGAAGGATGGACCCCATGGCTGAAGTATTTTTTTTTTAGACAGGTAATGTTATGTTTTAAAACTATTTTAGTCACGCAAAGCTGATGTAGATTTTGTTGTATAACGAATAGGCTATATGCACAGAAGTGTTGTTTAGCCACTGAAATCTTGCAGAGAAAGATTGATGTGACTATTTTCAATTACTATCAAGCATCGACAATGTCGATTTTTATATAGTTTAATAACAAAACATAAGTAAATAGCGATGTTCCGCCCAGCCTGCTTTAGTGAGGTGAAGTTGGTATTATATTTACATAACAATGGTTCATTTTGAACAATGACAACCTGTGACGAGCTCCCTATATTGTTTACCATGCTACTCTGAATATTCGGTCTGATGTAGCATGTAAGTATGGCTTAGTAATAAGTGTAATTCCTGCACCCTGCCCGGCCAAGCACCATAATTGCTTTAGGGCAAAGCGCATGAGAGAGTGAGACCAGCAGTCCTTGCATGCATGAAATATTGCACATTATGACAAGTGCCAGATATAATACAATTTTTTGTTCAAGATTGTAAAGTACTATAAAGTTTTCAAACTGGCGAATGATGTGGGATGCATGGCTTTGGAAGGCAGGGGAGTAACAGGTTTTCAAGGCTATTAGGCTAACAGTTAGCATTTTGGCAGATCACCTATACATTACTGCACCTTTAAGCAATATTTAACACTGATGCTGTAATAAGAATAATTGCATATTATTAATAATTCTGAAGACTGGAGTAATGGGTGTTAAAAATTCAGCTTTGCTATCAATAACATAAAATGCATTTTGAAGGAAAAATGTATTTTAAATTCTAATATTATTTCCAAATAATACAGTTTTTACTGTATTTTTCATAAAAAATGCATCCTAACATACAGTACAGTAACAAAAAACATAAAAAATATGAAATTATTCCTTGATAGGTACATATGTACAGTACTTTAATCTATGTATTTAGCATGGGTATTTCTAAAAATCACTCAAAACTTGCAAATTTGCGTACAAACCCACAAATATAACTACTATTGATTCTAGAAAAAGTCAGTTACTTCTTACATACAAAATATGCACTTATCTTTGAAAGAAAATGTACACACCGTTTAAATCAATTAACTATCATGAGACAGCAGAATACAGGCAGCAGAAAAATCATGTTGGCAAATCCAAAATGTGTGCTGCACATTTAATTTCCTCGTGCATTTGATTACACAAGTGGCTGGCTTTTAAATTTTCCAGTTCAAACCATTTTGCATTTTGATGCATTCAGGTGGATTCATGTAATGTTAAAGCAGTGTAATAGCAAGGCTGGATTGCTTCAGCCTGAAAACCTGCTTCACCCGTCACTGGCAGTGAAGTGAGGAGTGCCAGAGTAGACCTCGAAAAGACCACTGTTGAGTTCAAATCACATGAAAATACCCAAATCTAAGCCTTTACCTTGAAAATGACAACCAATTTGGCATAGTTTCTGGATTTTTAGTATATATGTTAGAAATGGCTATGCTTGAACACAGTAGGACTAAGCCCGCATATGAATATGCTTTATATAGTATAGTAATTATTACTAAAAGGGTAACACTTTACAATAATAGTTCATGGATAAGTATGTGTTAATATGTAAAGTAAACATTACTTTATTATGAGCTAATGATGAGTTAATGTATGTGCTAATCATGAATTAACTTTAACAACATGAACTCATGATATGTTAATGTATAATAATATTGAGACTTTACTTGGAGGGTCACATCATCATTTACCCATTCTTAACTTACATCTTCACTGAATAACAATACAAAAGTGTTCTGTCATCAACAGAAACAGTTTAAACACAGGGGTTCATGGGGAATTAAGGATGAGTTAATAGAGATGTGCCCCTCCAAGTAAAGACATGACACAATTATATATTAACAGCTCATAAGTTGATGGTTACATGATGGTTACATTTAACTTAAACTTTAAACGTTAATTAATACATTAACTAACAACATGTACTAACAAGCAATTAAGGCAGCCGTTATTCACACATGAACTCTTGTGACTCAACTGATGTTACTTCGGACTTAAAGTTAGTTGATCATTAGCATGTGCCTTGACTCATCATTAATTCATAATAGCATAATGTTTAGTTTACATATTAATACATCATTATTCATGTACTGTTATTGTAAAATGTTACCAGTAAAAGTAGTCAATGCTCAAGTCCACGTTCAATGGACACTTTATTATTTCATGAAACTACAAACTTGTAAATGGCTGTGATCTTACATTTTAGATCACGTGTTTAATTTTGGGAAACTTAATACAGCATGTGGCAGCATACTCTGTGCTGGACAAAAGAAAAAAAAAAGATAAAGAAATACACAAATGAGAACAAAACTAGAAACAGATGTGCAACATGAGTACCCATGCAAACAAATGTGGCCAGAATCAAGAGCGAATGCAGCTTGAGTTGATAATAAATATCATCTTAAATGTACTGTTGACCTGAATAATAATAATAATAATAATAATAATAATAATAATAATAATAATAA